>CALNHX010006056.1:0-36181 GCA_940337035.1 Agriotes lineatus | reverse complement strand
ATATATATATATATATATATATATATATATATATATAGACTTATAAACGGTCATAGTTAGGCCCGCTGAATATATGAATAGTACGTTGCTAAGCCATTTTCAACGCTGATGAGCCCGCGATTGGCTCAACAACGTACCCCAGTGTATATCATCACCAATTGGTTAGAAATGCTTTAGAGAGGCAGTACACAAATTTTTGCAGTGGGCTTAGTAATGACCGGTAATATGGTCGATATACATGGAGTAGTTCTGCAATATCGAGTGTAGGGGGCGCTTTTGGCATATTTTATATACAGTATATAAAAATATTTCAACGCTCGTTATTAAGCCCGACATGTCACAACACTGTTGGGCTTCACAACGCATTGATATATATATAATAAATATACAGAATGGGCTTGAAAACGTATTCACACAAATACCGACATAAAACATTTATACGGTGCAAATAAAAATAATTTACTTTGTTATAGTAATCATACAAATTTTCGAACTCAAAATTTTTGCGGAAATATCTGTTTCCGTCCCTTCTGATTCATAAAAAGTGGTGTTCGAGGTAATGTCTGTCTGTGAATCTGTCTGCATCCTCTCTACATCACAGAGGGTGTAATAGATCGGCTTGAAAGCATATTTGCCTAACGGAAGTGGTACTTGCATTTTTCCGTCTCCAGTAAATTTCTATAATTGTGTGTAACAATATTTTTTCAGAATAACATCATATATCATATAATTAACTAGAGTTTTTGTTCAAAAAGTTTTTTTTGTGAAAAATATAGCTTTTCAAAAATTCGCACAATTAAATGCCCACATAAATATCCTCAAAATGTTAATAATTGTTGGATAAAAACCTACACATTTTTGTTTTGATTTTTGTGAAGGGTATAGTTTTTAAAAAGAGCAAAACCAAATATCACAAAAATGTGCTCAAAATTTTTATAATTGTTGGATTAAAACAAAATATCTTAAAACAAGATCCTATATTATACAAATACCTATCACTTTTGGTTCAATTTTTTTTTAAGAAAACGCAATAGCTGTTTAAGTAACAAGGAATGTAAGGACTTATTAACATTTGAGGTAGGCAAGTACAAGCCAAGACGAAGTCGCGGCTTGTTTCCTGCCGAAAATGTTAATTGGCGATACTTTCCGAGTTATCTTATTATATTTTTCCCGCTGCTTATCGAAATTTTCCTAGATTTTTGAAAAAATCCTTTGGTTTGTCACCTGTCACCAGAATTAGTTTTCGTGAGTCGTGTTACCTGGAAGTGTCACATGTCACATAAACACTTGAAATTTATAAACAAAACGTCTAAATCGGCATCTTGCTTTGCTAATTTTATTATCATAGGAACTTAATAATAATATTAAGTTCCGTTGTCAAGAAAAAGCAGCAAACAAATATAATCACCGACTTACACGTTTTGTTACTAAGGCTGTATCACTGACTTACATGATCAGCAGCGGGAAAAATTATATTATTACAAAATGTTCTCAATTTTTTTATAACTGGTATGAAAATACAATTTTTGGTATATTACGTATATAGTAATTATTTACAGCTTTTGTTTAAAAGGTGTTTTGGGAAAAAGGATAGCTTTTGAAAAAATCGCAAAACCAAATTTTTATAAAAAACGGCCACAAAGTAATGAGAATCAAATGTTTTATGTACAAGCATTATAAGGTACTGTTTAGGCGTTTAGGGCATAGTTTCGCGGTAATAAAGTAGCTCTTTATAGTACTCGTAAAATAAACTTTATATTGTCTTCCTAGCACTATAATAGTAATTTACGTAACAAGTATAAAAATTGGAGCTTTTCAGTACGAGTGAGATGTTTCCGGAAGAGGCCGTTAGGCCGAGTCAGGAATTTCGAGACGAGTATGGAAAAACCACTTTCATACGAGTTTCGTACACTAGCATACAAAACGGAATACTAAATTTATCCTCGTATATAGCAAATAAGTAGAGTAATGTTATTATGTACGTAACGTTTTATATGTGTTGTAACTAAGGAATACGAACACCGCAAAATACTACTTTGCCGTACGAATACCGCAAAGTGCAACTTTCTGATTAATAAATTGTACGGCAAAGTAGCTCTTTCAATGCTAGTGTACGAAAAAAGTACTTTACTTTATTTTACTAGTACTATTGAACACCGTTTAGTTATACGGCTATTACTAGATCGAGTTTAGACCTCTAAAGTGGTCCATAACCCACTACTGAGTTAAACCATAACCCACTAGTGAAATAAAAGCCAGGTAATTCACTACTAACCTCGAATTTGACATAGACTGACAATACACCTCAATACTGCCAAACGTATAACACGAATCACTTTCCAAATTGTTACTATGAATTTTTGATGGCTGTCAATACAAAATGTATGTTTTTTTAGATATTTATTGATTAATGTAATTATAAGAATTGAACAAAAGTTTGCATTATACACAAAGATCAAGTTATTATTAATCACTCTTGAATCATTAACGTCGCGACTCTAATTATAAACGTATTTGACCTCTCGGTACTTTCCAATTTATTTGTCACTATGACTTTTCACGGCTGGAAAAAAGTTGTTTTTTATATATTCAGTGAGTTGAGTGAAATTTTGTATATTTGTAATAATTCACCCGAGAAATTACCCCTTTTGGCCTGGCGGCCTCAAGGGCTCCTCTTTTCCCTCGTGGATTATTTGTAATATAACACGCTTAACTATAAATAACTATTACGTCAGCTGTCAATGTCAAAATAGATGCTTTTCAATATTTATAAAGGCACTCTAATGTCAAGTTATTTCTGTCACAGAATAGACGTCAAATCTATAAACCGACTTTTTTAGATTTTAGAAGTGAACATAAAGCTTTGTATACAACTCGTACATAATAAGACTTTATGACTCGCCTCCTTTACTGACCTCGCTCGGCTATAAAAGAAACTCGTCAAATAAAGCCCTACATTATGTACTTGTTATATAAATAGCTATTAAAAACGTGTTATTTATTAGGTAATTGTCTAGACGTTTTGTCAAAAAAGGTTTTGGGAAGTAGTATTGAAGAAATTGCAAAATAAAATTTTTACAAGCAATAATAGAAGATCGTGTGGTGGTCCACCCCGTTTTTCATTTTTATTGATTTTCAGAAAGTAATGGTTTTAATAAAAGTTGGAATTTCAAAACTGACTTTTTATAAACAAAGACAGCAGTATTATTACATATTATAATTTTGGGTTATCTAAACCCTTGTTGAAATCGATTATGTTGACTTTTAGCTAAGAAACATATTGCAATATAGGAGAGCGCTCCTTTTATTTTACTTGTTGTACATTTATTTGAAATTTGTACTAATTTCGTCTAAAAGGCGTATTTCCAATATGTGCCGGCATTTTTCTGAATTGAATAATGACTTTTGATGACATTTATTAATTAGAATTGTCAGTGTCAGCAATTTTTTTCGCAGTTTGAGAATTAGGTAAAAAAGTGTTCTGTTTTTTTCTGGCCGCGACTGTAAGTATACGCTCACGAGTTACAGACATAATTTTTTGTTCTACTGCTTTGGCAACGTTTTGTTCTCATTTTTAACCGAGGAGGCCGGAAAAAGTCAAGGAGATCATGATCATATTACAAAATTTCAATGTGTATTTTGATTTCGACCAATGGAAACAGTTAGCTTTTGTTGTTATGGATATTAATGCTGAAAAGTAAAAGTTACTAGTGCAAAAAAGTGGGTCTTTTCAGCCGCTAAACAGTGCCCAAATTCATAGCTTTTCGATGCATTAGTACAAAAAATTATTTATTTAGTAAATGAATAGAAGTTGGCGAAATTTCAGTTTTTGATGTTGAGGACAAAACGGTGTAATAAAATTGAATAATCAGCCTACTTAAGTTGACCTTTGCATGGATGTCTCTTTCCCTTTTTAGTCGTTCATTTTTTATTTACTATCTCTCACGTTGGTTACACCGTGAATTTATTGTATTACAGAATATAGGTAAAAATAGCAAGAACGTTTTAGTTGATGATGCTATAGTAACGACAGAACGAACAATGTATTGTAATTGTTATGTACTGTTTGAGGCTTTCGCGGTTACTCGAATTATTCTCCTTAGCCGAAATTCTATGCTAAGGAGAATAATTGTAATTGTTATTATCACCAAGGCACCATAGACACGCACATCGTATGTTCTGTTTTAAAATAAACCCAAGGTATTTAATTATGAGCCCACCGGTATACTTCTATTTACAGGAGCCGTGCATAAGATTTATAGTAGTAATGTGAACTTCACTGCTTCACTGCACTATCTGTTAAGGCATAAAGAAAGATATAATAAATTAATATTAGCCCCATTAAGAAGTGATTTTATTTGTCTGCGTCTGGGAGCAAAACACGGTTTCTACGATACCAAAATCGTGAGAGAAATAATGAATTACTTTCTAGAGGAGAGACATTTCCCTAGGCAGTTTTCATTATGACTGAGCAACAAAAGCTCACAATTATGTCAAATTCGAGGTTAGCAGGTTAGGTTTTGCGTCAGCTTGTGTCAAAACTGAAGCAACACCTAACCTGCTAACCTCGAATTTAAAAATTTAAAAATTCGATTTCTTCAAGAAATTTTCCCTTATACATTCCCCCTTTGCCTTTATTGATAGCCAATAATAATTTGAAGACTTTCGCAGTTTGATACAAATCTTGCGACAACCTGATACAGAAATACTATAAAAAACAGCCGTAACTTATATTTTCTACGATCGTGTAAAAAGTAGGCTTTCTACCGTTTACTTTCAGAGTTAGATATGTCATTTTATTCGCAATGACATTTTAATGTATCAATTTAATGACATGTCAACAGCTGGTACGGTACGAGTGTTAAAATAATTGCTTTTAACATTAATGTTAAATAGTTCCTTAGTACCTAGTGCACGAAATGAATTTGTTTGAGAATAAAATCAGTCGAAAGTACCAAAGCATTTCGTGCACGAGGTGCATACGTTTCTTTTATAGCATTATCAAAATTAGGAAAAATATTCGTAAACAATATAAATATTGTCAGTCTGTGAAAAGAATTTCATGCACTAGTAATACATTTATAGTTTTTATTGTACACAAAAGACCGAACTACTAAAAAATTTCATTTATAATAACTGGCTATATATTTTCCCCATTATTATTAAACTTTATATTCAAACCTATGAGAAATGGTGATGATTTATAAACACATCAGCTACCACATATGTATTTTGTATCAAATTTAGTTGAAGGGCAATCATTTCTTTTAAATCTTTGAAATAATGGTGGTCATTGGTTGCTAATATTTGATAATAATTGATATATTTTGACCTCCTTTATGGATGGCATAAGAAGGGCCAGCCGTGCAGTTCGTTATCCGGAATTTAAGCGCCAACCACGAAACAATAAATGCACCGTGTGCAATAATTCGATAAAAGAACCGCGACGTGATTAGCTTGCTCCCGGAAGACCACAGGTGAAATGTGAGCTATGACCACACTCCCGCCATGACAAACAAAACCAGATAAATAAAAATTAACTTTTATTTTCCTAATTCTAAATGAGTAGTTTTGGAACAAAAATTATTAACACTATTGAAGATAGTTAGTAATCAGTCGTATATCCTGTGTAAGAATTTAATATTGCAAAATTTTAACTAATTCAATTCATACATCAAGAGATTACTAGATCACAATATAAATTATTATTAAATAAAATTCCTCGCCTTAGTTTTGTACTCTTCTTTGAGATTAAACTATTTTTGAGCACATTTACGGACGTTTTCGTTGCTTAGTAAAAAATCCCATTCAAATTTTGCACTTGGGATATAATAAGTAATTATTTTCTTCGTACGTGTAGCAATCATTCGATAAAAAAACCGAGCAGGGATTAGCTTGCTCCAGGAAAGTCACAGACGAAAAATGGGTCAAGACCACACTGCCGTCATTGTATTTTACAAATTTCAAACAAAATTATAAGTAGTTTTGGAACAAAGATTATTAAAAAGATTGAAGATACTGTAGAAAAATAAATATCGTAAGTAATGAACAGTATACTTTCGTGCAAGATTTTAATTTCGGCAAAATGTTTACTAATCCTACCAAAACACCCCTAACTAACTCGAGCAAAGAATTTATTATTATTAAGGTATATCTCGCAACTGCATCTCAACTCTCATTTGAAAATAATTGATATTTTAACTCGTAGTAAAAATAATTTTTTTAAATAAAAGCTTGAGATAGAATAAGTGATTTAATTAAATCACAAGTCTAGTTTATGTAATATCTTTAAGGAGCGCAGCGAGCTTATGAAGGTAGCCAGCGACGCCCCTGCTTGTAAGGATATTAATTGTTCTTAATAATAACATAAGGTATAGCATATCACTTGAATGATTATAGAGTAAGAGCAAGAATTTTCCCCACTATTCCTGTGCATTTGAAAACCAAGTAAGATATTAATTTGACTAATATAAGCCCACTATTATTAAATACGTAATACTCAAAGAGGCCAGCCAGCAATTCGTTATCCGGCATTTAGTCGCGAACGCGGCCGGCACTACAGATTTGGCAACGGTGTCGGGCTTACTAGCGCACGCTTAAAATAGTTTAATATATAAATGGGCCCCACAGAGTACCATTGCTATATCTGGGATTCACAGGAACACGTTTATACCTAAAATCTCTATTTCTTAGAAATCTTTACCCCTCTGTGAATGCCTCGACTGGTGTTATGCAATGAAACAAAAATATGTAACCTATTCTCTTCTATCGTCCTTCCTTATGCCGGGATCATCAGCGGCCCGAAGATCTATCGGGCTTAACAACATACCGTTTATAAGTATATATATATATTGTAAAGATTTAAGTTAGACGATGATTATAATAATTTAATTTAAGAAATTAATACACCCCCTACACATATTTTATTTTTATTTAAAATCAAATTCTGACTGATCAAAAATAAATAAATAATTGTATCAATGGGTTCAAGATTATAGTGTTTTGCCCATTTATTAGTAAATCGCACATCTGCAAGTTAACTTATTTATGGCTAGCTCTTTTTCGGTAGGCATGAAACTCAAAATCTGCAAGTTAGGTTCTCCCATATGTTCATAATTAAAAATCCCCGTGTCTTCCTAACCCTTTGTCTTACCTTCTCCAACAGTTCATTTATCCCTGTCGCATCCTCTTCTGGCCTCCATGGTCTCGCAGGTATAATGCCTTTACATAACGTAACTGGACTTATTTCTGTCGCAATATTAGGCACGTTATTTATGAAGTCTTCTACGTTTGGCAGGTATTGGACCCATCTATTGTGGTGTTCATGTGTCATTATTTTGAGATATTTAATTATTTCTTTAATGTACCTCTTTGCGACATTTGACTGCGGGTGTCGTATGCTACAGAAATAAGTTTTAATCCCCTTCTGTTCTAAATTGTTGACGAATCTAGCGTTCTTGAAGTAACTTGCATTGCCAGCTAAAACTTTCTTCGGAGTCCCCACTTCTTGTTAGAATTTTTCTATAAACTTGATGACATGTTCGGTGTTACTTTATTTCGCTGGATAGAGTTTTATGTATTTTGAGAACACATCGACCATTATTAAAATATGTCTGTATCCATATTGTCCCGGTACTAAATTTCCCAAATAATCTACTGCCACTAGTTCAAAGGTTCGTTGACTCTTATACTCTTGATCATGTTCTGGTTGGTATGGTTCTTTTCTTTCGCCAACTGACATACTTTACAGCAATTCGTATAATGTTTGATAAACTTCAAATCGTTTTTGGTATAAAAACATTTGCGAAATATTAGCCATGTCTTTCTTCCCCCACAATGTCCAAAAGTTTCATGGATTTCTTTAACAACGTTAATTACATCGTCTCTGCACAAAACTATTAATTCTTTACCACTCAATAATTTTACCAATAACCCTTCTACTATCTTGAAACATTTGTATTCTTGGTTCGGGCTGTCTTGTACCAAATTTCTCATTTGCTGAAGCTCCAAATTTTCTTGTCTAGCTAATAACTGTTCTTTTGAAAACCTCCCTTGTCGATAAATCTTCTCTATCCCTATTATTATTGGTTTTTGCTTCCTACTCTTCACTGCGTCCTTCCTACTCAAGAAATCAGCTACGACGTTCATGTTTCCTGGTCTGTGCCTGATCTCAAAGTCATACTGTTGCAAGTACAACGCCCACCTGTATAATCGATCGTTATGGAATGTTTTTTTTTTCATAAAAGATATTGGGCATTGTCGGTTTCAATATAGAACTTGTTTCCTGTCAAGTAGAATTTCAACTTGTTGATCGCAAATATGACCGCCAACATTTCCTTCTCAGCGATTGTGTATCTTGTTTCATAACCCTTCAGGATTCGTGACATAAAACAAATCGGGACTTCGACTCCTTGTCTCTGTATAAGTTTGGCTGCGACTGCCATGTCCGAAGCGCCCGTTCTTAATATGAAGTTTTCTTTAAAATTCGGGTATTTCTGTAGCAATCCTTCATAAAATTTTTGTTTTAAATTGTTGAACGCTTTCTCTCTTTCTTCGCTCCAAACCCATTTCGTATCTTTCCTCAGCAATTCTACCAAGGGCAGTGTTAATTCCGAATAATTCGCTACAAACTTCTTATAATAATTTAATAGGCCAAGTAAACCTCTTAATGTTTTAAAGTTCTTGGGGCGAGGTAAATTCTTTATTTCTTCTATTCTTGCTTCACTGATTGTGACTCCATTATTGCTAATTTCATAGCCTAAGTATGCTACGTTTTCATAAAATGGCATTTGCCCAAATTCAACTTTAATCCGTTTTCGTTTAAAGTACTTATTACTAAATTTAAATGTTCCAAATGCTGTTCTACATCTTTTGAAAAAATTAAAATGTCATCTATGTAATGCACGCAAAAGTTATCATATTTGTTTAATATTTGTTGCATATCTCTCAGTAAAGCTGCACATGACGTCGTCAAACCAAACGGGACCACCTTAAATTGAAAAATTTCCCCCTTCTGTATATTTTCGTGAGTTTTCGTGTCATGGGATCAACCAAAATGAATTTTTCAAATCTAATTTCGATAACACCTTCTTGTTCCAAATTTCACTTAACAAGGCATCAATTGTCTGCGGACTTTCATATTGGGGTTTAGTAATCTGATTAATCCTACGTGCATCTAGACGCAACCTAAGACTACCGTCGCTTTTCTTTAACACCACCATTGGATTAACGAAGTTTGTTTTCGAAGGTTCAATCACATCATCTTCTAGCATTTGTTGTAACTCATGTTTCACTTTCTCGCGCTGTGCAAATGGTATGGGATAAGATTTCAATTTAAAGCCTAACGATTCGTTGACATCAAGTTTATGGCAATATTTCGTTGCTTGTCCGGTTTTCTGATTTACTATATCTTTATTTCTTTCTATGATTTCCATAATTCTGCCTTTATATTGTAGATAATCACTCCCTATCTGTTCATCATCCAGCATTCTTTCTAATATCGCATAATTATTTATAATCACTTCGTCTTCTGCACACTTGGCAAGACAACAATTTATATCGTCTCCCGCTCTCTTGGCTGGGCAACAACTCATATCGTCTCCTGCTGTTATATCAGCTAGGAAACAATTTATTTGCTCTCGATCCTCAACAGACCAAGGCTTTTCCATTTCTCCAACTTGAATACATTTTCGCATTCCATCTATTGTAACTCCAACTTGCTGAATGATATCAACACCTATCACAAATTGTACATTTAAGGCAGCTATTATATAAAATCGGACATCAAATTCTTTTCCATCTATGCTTATTTTGATTGCCAATACTTTACTGCTAGTTGAGATTTTCTTTCTTGTTGCAGACAATAAATTGATCTTGTTAAGTTTAATAAGGGTTGGTTTCTATTCTACGCCTCATCTATTTCTTGGCATCGTTTCTTATTCCTCTCTTCGATTAGTTCTTCGTAATTCTTCATGTTATCCCCCCTATTGTAGTTATTCCGGTTCTGATTTCCCCAATTACTGTTATACCCTCTGTTTTGAGTAAATGCGCGATTGTAGTTATAGTTCCCATAATTCCTTCTATCTTGTTGATTGAAATTGTTGTTATTAAAATTATTATTGTTTGGCCTAAATTTATTTTCGAAAGTATCTCCCAATTTTCTTTTACTAAAATTTTTACGCTCCGTCGTTCGGTTCTCACTTTTTTCGTTAAATACAGCCATGTCGTAATTCCTAACGATTTCCAGGAAATCACGCAATGTTTTGACGTTTTGTACTGCCCCGGCTCTGGTAATCTCTGCTTTGAGGTGTCTTGACAAATGCTGAATTATCTCCTCTTCTGACAGTTTAGGAGTAAGGTACTGCGTCTTGTTGAACCTATTCATAACGTACATCTCTCGAGAACCTCCTTTGTCAACGTATTTCCCGGATGTCAATTCCGTCCTCACCTGGGCTTGGTGCGAGTTGCTCCAGTACTGTTCAGTAAAGAGCGCTCTAAATTGTTCATACGTTGTGTACTTCGACTTGACAATACTGTGCCAGATTTCTGCATTCCCCCTCATAGCTATGTTAATAACTTGTAGTTATGGGCATTCGGTCGTTACAGTTTTAATGATGTCATCAAGCTTCGCCAAGAAAATCATTGGCAGCTTTCCATACCTGCCCTCAAATTTCCGAATGAATTCCATGCTAAAGCTGGGAGGTGCCACGCTAGCAGGGTACTCTTGCGTTTGTTCAAACCTTTCGTTCATCCCCTGTAGCTCCCTTATGAGTCTATTATCCACCATAGCAATACGATTCTTTTTTAAGCTGCCTAATTGCTGTTCCTTCTCTTTCTGCTGTTGAACCAACCGTCCCTGTGTTTTAATCTCGAGTCCCAACATTCTGTTTTCTATTTCTTCTTCTTTCCTCTTTAAGCTTTCATCCACTATTTGCAATACTTCCTGCTGTATTTCCTCCGTAGCTGTTTCTTTGAATGTGTCTAATTTTTGTTCTAACCCGTCAATCTTCGCTTGTACTTCTTCTTTTTTTTTCTCTTGCATTTTAGTTAATGCTTGTTTTAGGCCCTCGACCATAAGATCGGTGTGATCGTACGTCCTTTTCTCTCTCTCTCTCTCCCGCATCCTGCTTTAATCCTTGCATGCTATTTGTGAGTGTTTCTTGTAATTTTCTTTCTCTTTCTTCGGCTTCTTGTCTTTGCTCCTGCACATTGCTTGTAATTGCTTCTTGTACATTGCGTGTTATTACGAGAAAAAAGATCTTGCAATCTTTTTTCTCGTTCTTCTTTCTTTTTCGCCCGCTCCTCGGCATCAGTCCGAATTTCTTTCCGAGTCGTTTCTTGTACGTCCTCCATTTTTCGAAATAATGCCTCTATTATTCCACTTAATTCTGTCTCTAGTTTGGAAGCTTGGGACGGTTGAACTGCTACCTGATCCCCCTGCATTTGCGGTTCTGTCGGTGGCTCCTGTATTTCCATAATTTCTCCGGCTTGCTGTTCCTCTTCCTCCTCTTCCTCGTTCTTCTATTGTCTTCGAGTCATTTTCTTGCTTTCTTGTTTTCTAATATATTGTTTCTTCATGTTTGCAATTTATCTAAGTTCGAGCCCCACTCACAAAGTTTTATTTTAATTGTCTGTTCACTTGTGTCATTACACTGACTTATTTTTTATAAACACAAATCTTGTCCATTTCCTGTGGTGTCAATTTCTTGCATTTTATAAAACCTGTCTGAATTTCACCAATCTTCAAATATTACTGCTCCATTTTCTTATAGCCTTATTCGATCTATTATTGTGCTCTTTTTGCACTGTATTTGAAAATTCTGTCCTTCTTACCTTTATTTAAAAATTTCATAGAACTGTACTTATTTAATTATACTGACATGTGAATTTAATTAACTTGCATGTAATAAATCTCTTTGGTGATAGATTTGTTGAATTATTTATTGGCTTTACATTGCACCAACCTCTTAGTTTACGTTAATTGATAAAACTGTGATCTTAATTTACGATTTTGAGCTCTGCCTTATGCCATTACTCTGAAGTAGTTTCATTTAATATCGGCTATGCTTGACCGATGTAATCATGAATTAAAATTTCTAATTTGACTTCTTGAAGTTGCCTGGTCTTTAGCCCATTTCAATGATACACGAGGTAGTGCGATCAATCATAATAAAGAAATATTTAAAACTAATAAATTTTGAAGATTATTACAATTAAATTTTGAGGAGTGTAGATAAAAATTGGGGGTTAAATTTAGTATGAATCATGAAAGTTAATTGAGACAATGGTTGAGATATTTAATAATAATTAGAAACTGTATATTCAAAATATTGATGGTTGCAGTAAATGTTAAAAAAGTTCAAGCCAAGGTTACAATTGACAAATGTATTTGTTAGAACGATAAGAATGAATAACCTGTAATAATAAAATATTTAAAATATAGCAGTGTGCATTAAGAATGGTATCTAGGAATAAAAATTTTGTTTAGAAATTAGTTACTGAAACAACTCATGAAAAACAGACATGTATTTTTGAAATTAACAAATTTGGTGAATAAAAAACCAGAATTTATGCCTTATTTTATGTAATTATTTGATCAAATACCAATTAAAAAGGCTGCAAACAAATATACTTGGTGGAGGTATAATATTATAAATTGGAACTTATAAAGACAATCGGTGAAGAGATTGTGCCAATGCAGTGAATTATAAATAAACAATACAGAAGAATACATTATAAGAAGAGAATTGGATTTATTGATACATACAAGATATAATTGGTATTCATTGGTGACATTGATGGTTGTATGGATGACGATTTGGACATTTGAGGGAGGTTATCACAAGTAACTGATTGATTTTGATGATTTTGTGAGTCTTGCTAGAGAGACATCGTACTATCTGCAAAAGGAACAAGGTTAGATTTGGATCATCATAATATTAAAACTTACCAGGAGTTGATTGGTGTGACGGTGACGTTTGTAACGGAGCAGGACTGGATTCTGCGAACAGTAGTGGTTATTGACGGGACGGATGCAGTTCGAGGGTACACAGATCATCATAGGTGTTACTGTTTGAGGAGTAAGCGGTAGGTGTTGCAGACTGTCGACATTTGGAACCGTTATTGGTTGGATTTTTGCGGTGAAGGCTAGAGAAGTTATTAAGGTTTGTGTAAAGAATTTATGAAAGCATTTTGAATAACATTTAGTACTAGAAAGTGAGCAAATCAACTTGATATAGTACTTACGTAGTGAATTGATTAATATGTGTGTCAATATAAAATACGATTGCCGATACCGAGTTTGATGAGTTATAGAAGTCAAGTTTGACAGTAGACGTCATTAGTAGTCAAAGATTTTGAAAATACAATTTTAAAACTTTAATTATTAGAGAACCAGATTTTGGCGAATTAATAAAGGACAAACTTAAAGTAAATGTAATACATAATAAATGATTATGCAGCCGAAGAGGAGCTAGCATAACAAAACATATAGTCGCCCAACGTGGTAGGTGGTACATAACATAATAGTCGCAATAGTTACAATACATGTAACATTATCATTATACAGCCAAATGCTGCCTACTCAATCCCTTTCTCTAATCCTCTCTATCCTGAGTCATGTCTTCGTTCAGGTTTCGTTTTTCCATCGCTTTCCTTATGCCTTCGTTCCAGGACCGTCTTGGTCCTCGTTTATTTTTTCCTGGAGGTTGCCAGCGAAATATTCTTTGTGGCCATCGATTTTCCGGCATTCGCATTAAATGTTCAAACCAGCATAAACCGCGCATTTCTATTCTATCAATAACTGTTTGTTCTGCCTTCATCTGTCATCTGATTTCTTCATTGGGTATGTGTTGAAGCTTAGATATCCTGGCACTACGCCTCAGGTAATCCATTTCTACCGCGTGTCATCTGCGCTTCATTTCTGCGCTAATAAGAAGTATGCAGAAATAAGAAGTCACATAGAACATAAACACTAGAAATATCTGAAACATATTATACAGGGATACAAATATCAACAGCTATAACTGATAATAGAGAGAAATATCCAGGAAGCAAAGTGAGTGAAGAGACGCATATATCTTGGCTGGAAACTTGCGAAGATCACCCGTATTATTGCTAATCTTGATAGCAGAGCATAGAACATGGAGGAGAAGAATGGAAAGAAGCTACAGCTTTCTTCAAAACAAGTGGCTAAAGATAGTGGGCACTGCCAACCCGAGTAACCCTACCGGAGATCTGGTAACCAACCCAGGTGGAAGGTGAGGTCGGGATCAAACGAGAATGGGAGAAATGGTCCTCCGAAAAGGGGGTTGGGCATGGAGCTAACTACCCCAGGGGATCAAACCCTTATCCCGGAAAAAAACTATAATTAAAAAACCTAAGCTTATGCCTCGGAACACAAGACGAAGTTATCGGAAACGACTCAAGCTAAGACTCTGTGTTAGAAGCTGGAGGAGAACATCAGCAGATAGGCAGGAATAGAGAGAAAAGCTAAAGGAGGCCAATTCCCGATTCGGGCTGTAGTGCCGTCAAAGAGGAAAAAAGAAAGTGGGAGAGCTACAGAGGCATTAGTGAGATACCATCAATGAAGAGCAGCAATGGAAATGTAATAGATAGGAAAGTAAATAAAATACCATGTTTAAAGAAAAATTTTATAAAAAAAGCAAGTTCCAGACAGGTAGATCATGCATTGATCACATATCCACCATACTACTTCTACGGAAGAAAAAGACAAAGAATTAATCAATATTTAGCTTTTCTATATCTCAGAAAAGCCTCTCACATGGTGCCCAGAAAGCTACAACGAAAATCACAATACCTTTGCGGAGCAATTTAGACATGATATGAAAAAGCGCCTATAATATTTTAAAATTGTATCATCGGGATGCATCTTTTCCGCAGCCGTAATTTCAAATTTGTAAAAATAGTCAGTCTGTCGCACCATATGAAATACTTTTTTATTATTAATTTTACGAAAAAAAGTTATTCTTTATAAAAAGTTCGGCATGGTCCAAAACTTAAAATTCAATCATCAGATATCAATTTTTTAAGCCGTATACGAGGAATGTAAAAAATATGAATTCTGCTCAAGAGTAAAGTACCTTTATTTGTGACAATATCGAAAATTGTTATTAATAAAAGTTGATTAGAATCTAAAACTACGTTCAAATGCCCAATTACACCTATCTACGATAAAAATCAGGTATTTTTTTAAAGTTGTTTCATACGGAAAACTTTATTTTTGACAATATCGGAAACTTTTTTCAGTTATCTCTTTATTCCTTCAAACTTTGATATCCATTTCTTTCGTAAAATTAATAATAAAAAAGTTTTCCATATGAAACAACTTAAAACGAATGTGAAAAATAACAAAACTTGATTTTCATTATAGATAGGTGTAATTGGATATTTTAACGTAGTTTTCGATTCTAATCAACTTTTCTTAATAATAATTTTCGATATTGTCACAAATAAGGGTACTTTACTCTTGAGCAGAATTCATATTTTCTGACATTCCTCGTATACGGCTTAAAAAATTAATATCTGATGATTGAATTTTAAGTTGTGAACCATGCAGAACTTTTTATAGAGAATAACTTTTTTTCGTAAAATTAATAATAAAAAAGTTTTCCATATGGTGCGAACTTAAGCAGACACACTGTATTACAAGGCATGAAAGTGATACTTTGCAAATGAGGTTTGTTGAAAAATACGAGGACGCGAAGCTTCCGAGTACTCCTTCAAAGCTTCCGAGTCAAGCATAGACACTTTCATGCTATGTAATGTATGTATTACATTTTTTCTGAGAACTCTCTTTAAATATTTTAAAATAAAAATGTATCCCATCAAGACGCACGGTGAAGGCAAAGTAAAGTAAAAATGACTAGTCTTGCAAAAATCTCAAAGGTGACAAGTTCTGCAAAGTGACACTTTCAAGATCAAACTGAGTCTTGGCATGATCCGCTTTCTTGACAAATTAAAAAAAAAAGTATTTCCACCCTAAGTATATGCACGCCACAATCCAAAGACGAGAATGTACAGATGCAGAGTACGAAGTATAATGGCGTACAATGCTGGACTTAACGGAGATAGAATATGGGAGAAGATGCCGTAGAATAACAGGAAGGGATCATGAAAACAGGCTACGATAAATGGAAGTCGAAACGGGTATGACCAAGTCCATGGAGGACACACGACTATTACCATACGGGTATGTGAGAAGGAAAATAGAAGGACAAGTATAAATAAAATAACAGAATGATGACCAAGCGAAAGAAGAAACAATGAAAGGCGAGGTAGAAAGCCATGCGAAAGATAGGCATCTGAAAAGCAGAAAATGGAAAGACCGAATCGAATAAAGACTCTGGCTGAAGGAAAGAAGACTCCTACAATTGCATAAGTATGAATACATGGTCTTATGGAAATGAGTGCAAATACTTTAACCCGTAATAGAACTCACTACACTGAACAACTTCTCCATTTATCATTTTTTCGAAAACGCCCTCAGAACTGAGTTAAAATTCAAATATTTTTTAAAAGCATACCCGCCTATGAAATAATATTTTAATTTAATGGCACAAAACACAAAAAACATTTCTTTGATATGCAAACCAACAAAAACTGCACAGGTACTGATAAAACCTTTAGTTCACATCTAGTCACCAACGTACTTTATCAATTTAGGTAGATAGGTTATTGACCGCATGTTTTTTGTGCAACAACTTTACAGTTTTAATATACTTGTGTCGTTCACCTTTAACTTAGATTTGCTTACCAAGCGGCTCGTCAAATTTAGGAAAGATAAATGATTGAAAAAGTATACGATTAAATGAAAAACGATAAATAGATAACTTGTTCATTTTGGTGAGTTCTATCACTGGTTAAAATATTTGCACTCATTTCCATAACACCCTGTATAATATAGTACGGAGATAATTTTGGTAGCGTTTTCAATGAGGCTCTTAGGTCACTATGTATCTTAACGTCTATGGTTGACACGTTCTTTTTATCTTTGTTTTTCCTATAAATATGATATACGGTTTTGAGGATAATTGGGAATTGTTAATGAAAAACTGCTTTCCATTGTCGAAGAAAATTGTGGGTAGCTATTGTTGACAAATGTGTTTTTCAGAAAAATTATCAATATAATAATTACGTTTTTCTTTTTCAGGTAAAGACAATATTGCCAGTCACAGTCTATGATCGGATACAGGTAAACCGAGAACATCCCCTTAGCATAAGGTCCTTTTGCATAGTATTATCTAACACCGTTATAGAAACATTTGAATATAGTAAAATCCGTATTAATCTTTACTACTATTAATTGAAAGGGGTTCTTATGCGGTATTGTTATACCATAAGGATCATGTACGATATTTAACAAAGCCAAAAATACACAATGCTAGGTTTAGTGGACATGGTCGGAGTTCCACTTTGAAAGTATATGTGTTTATGTCTAAAAGGTATTTCTAGTTAATTATAACGCACCACCGAGTCCATTGCTCTAGCCTAAAAATGTTGGTGACGCTCCCATCTCAAAAGGAGATGTCCAAGGCGTCGTGAGAAGGTTTACTCAGTTGATGAATGAACTCACTCTGCCTTCATCTGCTTTGTGCTTTATTTACTTATAAACGCATAAAAAATTCGTCTTACAAAACACTGATAAGAAAGTGGAAACTGTATGCTTCATATTAAACACATATAGAAATACAGGTGAACTAATCAGCGTACACGCTCAGCTGGCCCATTATCAAGCAATTTTGATAAGGGAGAGGAGGCGAAATGCTAAAATGTCACAGTACTACGTACTGAGCTAAAAAAATTATTAGTCTGGTCACAATCCAGTCGGTGCATTAAAAAAGATGTTTAACCTTTCCGTAACGGGAAAAGCGCAAAACTTGTGTTCGGTAAGCGAACACTCACGAGACACTCATATAAACATATACATTTAAATTACTAATTCAAATAGGTACAAGTATTGTTTCTACAATAGAAGGTGATAAACGTATAGGACCTACAAAGCTATGATGTAATTTTTACCGTACTTTACTAGATAACAATACCGGCACGAAGGCGTTGCTGATTTTTAGCTTAAATCAACGTGGAACTTCTATTCTAGGAAAGTAGATGGGGGGAGGGGGGCATGTTGAAATGCTAGTACACGAGATAAGTCAGTCGAGGAGGAAACCAAAGTGGAAGAAAGTAATCCTAGAGATGCGAAAGTTAGATCCGATGGAAACCCACGCTAATTCAATTAGCGACAGAAGGAACCCCAATGGTCTATGCACTTATAATTGTGTAATTATCCAGGTCCTATCAAAACCGAAGGTAACTCAATTAAAGGCAAAGGGAACCCCAATCGTTATCCATTAGAAATTATGTAATTATGCAGTATTAAACCGAAACGTTATTAACGAATATTCAGCATCGGCATTAAATTTTGAACACCCAGTAATAAAAGGGGTGGTGGATAAACATCAAATGTGCACAACAGCTCGGCGCTTATTGCCCAAATAACCAATCTATCACTACGTGAATTTCAATGGCTAACTCAGTTTTAATTGCTGAGTGTATGGTCAATTTATTAGAATTAAACAAACAACACTATGAATAAGGTCTAATTTTAGGCGCCAGGTTTGAAAAAGCCCCAAAGAAATATAATTTACTACGATTCAGCATTTCAAACCTAATAACTAGAATTGCACGGGATGCGTTGCAATAAAACCTAACGGTTGCGATCAGCATATTTGGTTTATTTGCATTAATAAATATGGACAACAAATTATCATTGTAACATGAACATTACCAACATATTAAAATATTTAATTCGCATGCATTAATTTGTGAAAATTAACCCTAAAGAGTACATAATGAAGGACATCAATCCCAACGTTAAAACCGCGAACAGCAATACAATGATAAAATGATAGCAAAGATCAAAATTGAGTAAAGCAGTAATTGAAACGTCACATAGCGAGTAGTATCGGGTAGACAAATAGTTAATATGTAGATCAACAGTAATACACATAAATTTCTTATATGGCGTAAATTGTAATCATATTATTACTAGCAGTTCATACACCGTTCACACAATCTAACATACGATAGTCATTAATATGGTTACCCCTATGTTCCTTTTGGCATAAACTCTGCCACTGCTTGTAAAATCAAATAATATATAAATTTACTATTTGAAAAGGAAACGAGTGCCTTCTCGATTGCAATATGGAAATTACTGTAATACTGAAATAAATAATAAAATGCTAGACCGCGTCCTCCAGCTTGGATTGTAGCAATGGTTTGTGTGGACAGATAATGCTCTGCAAACTAGCAGGTGTGCGACTTCGGTAGAGTGCATTCCGATTTTCCTTATCAACAGCCCAAAATTGGCGGCCTTGCGAGCAGCGCTAATTAATGATAAATACATAACGCATTAGCGAAAAATCTAGAGCAAACCTAAGCAAGCAAAAAATTTGCAAAAGGTTGCATACCTTCTTCAATGGAAGCGCCAATAATTACGATATCTTGTTTCATGCAGTTTCCTGGTCCATAAGATCCATATTAAAATGGCATTATGTGTGCGACCATTTGTCCCCACAAAATAATTAACGTAGCCAATCCGACAAACACAAACGCTTAAGATGCTTTTTGGCTGCAGAAGAAAGAATTTGCGCTGCAAAGCACGGCTGCTCGCGCAAACGAAGTGCGTTCCGAAAATAAAAATGCAATCGGCATGCGTTCGGAAATCAGAAATAGTACTACTTCAAATAATCCGAAAGTAAACCGTAACAACGTATATAGAACAATAACATTATCTCTGATGGCATTATGTAAATTAAACAAGTAAAGTGGTGTAGGCACAGACACACCTGCAAGTTTTTCACTTTTTTAGCCATCAAGAGCGAGTTCAAGACTGAAGGGTAAAAAGTTGCAGATGCTGGTCACTTGGTTTACATTCAGTGTACAAACACCTCTACCAACGGGCTAAGGTCAGTGGCGTGCCGTTAAAACTGAAGGCGATAGAAAAAGATAGTTGAATTTCTTATTCCATCATGACGGGGCGACTAGTCATCAAACAAATGTTGTGAAGAAGTTTCTTGTGAGGGGGATACATTATTGAAATTCCAGTTCTGACTTGACCCCACTCGACTATTTCTTGTGTTTCTTCCCGTATATGAAATCCCAAAATTTACTTTCCGTGGTTAACAAATAAATATTATAGAAATAACTAGAGCATAAATGATTATTATTAATGAAATTACATATGAGACAAACTCTAAAAAAATATCCAGTTAATGGCGCAGAGACAAAAATTGCTATGTTCTGTTCTTTATTTGCAAGCTAGAAACCCTCGTCAATTTGCAGAGAAGCAATTTTAATGACTACCACGCTACATACTCCGAACAACCTTTCTACAATTCATTTTTAACAATTCAACCCTTGTCAGGGTAAAAGTTTTTTGTGTTGTTCAATAAATATCCTAAGCTAAGACAAGCAAAGCCCCTGTCAAGACGCTGGTTCTCAGAATGTTTTTTTTTCATTTCGAAATCGGTTATTTCAGACACAGCTTAGCCGCACTCTATTTTTATTGCCGATTTTAACGATTTACAAACTTCCTAAAACAAGCAACTAAGCTGCAACGACACCAAATAAAGTGCAAACCTAGATTTTAGTGTATCTGTCAAGCTTCCCCCAAATAGAAATAATTCGATAAAACAGAACCAGTTTGCACTTTATCCATTTGCCTATATTTGAATTGTAAAGTGCAATAGTTGCAAAATGAGATCTTTCAGCAATACCACATAGCGTAATGAGAGTTTTATATTATACATCTAATAAAACTCGATGCAGCTCCAATTGCGGCTTATAAGAGGCTTAAACGTACGTTGTAATTGGCAGCCATGGAGCTGTAATTCCAATTGGACTCGGTTTGGCACTTTTTTATAAACCGTGCAGCGACAGTTTGGTATTTAGCAAAGTTTTTGCTCATCGCAACTAATAGGTAAATAATGGCCGATGAATTCTATCCCATGATCCATCTTGCTTCTGATCCCTTCATATGGCGGTTAAGGGTTAAAGGATCAAATTAATTCGAGCTTTCTCGGCATAATGTCACATCCACCTTTGAGTTATCGATTGAAGGCATGACTAGAAATTTAGCTTTCCGAAACACTTGCAGCTCTGGTAATGTTCTTCCGCAGTGACCAAGAGATGTTGTTCTTCTAAGCTATTTTTCATTATCGAATAAAAGTTCTGATACATATTGCAACAGTTTTATTATTTTTAATACTAAAAGATACAAAATCCGACGTTTGCTGCAATAATTTAAACCCTGTTCGTGCCAGGGCGTATCCAACATGCACACTTCGCAGTACCGCAACAATTCCGATGCCTTTTTTATTGCAACTGCTTTATTATCCATAAAACTTGATGCTGCGAGAGCTTTGTCAACAATAAATTCTACCTCCTCGACAGTTTCAGTGTCGCTAGAAGTGAAGACTACGTTTAAATCAATATGGCGTGTTCTAGCTCTACTCAGATGCTGTTACAGCACCATTGTGCTAGTTTTTAGATAAAACTAGGTTTATGCATTCCGGTAGATAAAATTCAATGAATCGCCACCAGAACTGGATAACTGCACGAACCGTTTACGATTTAAACGTAAAGTAAAATCTGGAAATTGATTATAATCGTGTTGTGGCCGTTATTAGCATTCAAATAACGCTTAAACTTGCTCTGAATTTTATCAGTGTATAAGTGTACAAGCTAATGACTTAAGTATACTAGGTGCGCCAGCTTCTTTGTTTTCGCTATTTTGCTTTTTTATGTTCTTTATATATTTATATATTTTATGGAGTTTCATGGCGGTTATTTACGAAATGCAACAACTTGTTGAAGTCATTTATTTTTGTTATTCTTCCCAACGATCTGCTGTTTGATCTCAACGAAAATATCGTCAGCATTTTAGTATTAGAAGAGAAGTGTAAACATGGTGTAAACGCGGTGGCAGAATATCCAAGAACAAATTCTCATCCATTTGTGCGCTATCAAGCACCGGTGGATGCTGCTGGGTAGATTGTGAAAGAAGATGCTTCTGTCTCTACACGTCGGCGTTCTACTCAACTGGACATCTCGAGAACAGCGTCCGCTAGTCGAGAATGATCCTAATATGTGGTTCCAGCAGGATGGAGCCACTGCACACACCGCCAGAGCCACAATGAAGCCTATTCTCGAAATTTTTGGTGAACAACTCATTTCAAGATATTTTGATTTCGTTTGGGGCCTCCCCGTACATATTCGATGGTCTTTTTTGTTTGCGCCCAGTAATGGAAAATACTTTAAAAAGAATAACAATCTGCCAGGAAGCGAACAGAAGGCACTTGAGAGATGCAATACATCATACATAATACCAGAAACATTTTATGAATTTAATTTTCTTAAAAATAATGATAAAATATAATAGTTGCAAAAGTTATTAGCATTTTAAATCAGTCATTCTTTGTTGTTACGTCTATAAGCATATATCTTTGCTTTATGTACTAACGTTAGCTCTAATGCTCGGATTCACCCTAGCTTAAACTACTTAATTGCTATGCGAATTCAAAAGGGATATAGGTGATATTTTATTTGCCACCGTTAACATTGAATTCGAGGGGACAGACATGCGGTTGTTCTGGATTTTCGCAGCGTCCCTTCTCAGGTTGTTTTAGAGTTTCTTGGCTCTGGTTAGCTTTCTGGAAGAAATATTTCGATTTACTAGCTCTGATAGTTTGCATACTCACCTGTTTGGTGGGAAGGGTATATGTTGGTTGGTTGTATTTTGCAGCTCAATATTTATCTGTTCGATTGAGTTTTTGACGCTTTGGGGGTCAATACCATTAGTGATATTTGGTATACTTAACAAGATCGACAGCTCGAATTAGGGGGTGCCTATTGTACCACTTTTGTAAGTTTATTTGACAGCTGATACCCTTATATGATCAAATATACGCGCGACATTTCGTATCGAATAGCTTTTCAGAGGTTCTCTATTCTATTTTGGCGTATTCCATGAACTACTTCTCAAACTAATGGTATTTTTGGTTGCCGTAAGCGTCGTTTTTTGTTTTGATAGCCAAGTGAACCGGGACGGGCTAAATATCTACCAGTTTTCAATATTGCTTTAAAAATGGGATTTTGAAGGTTTGGCGGTTGTTATTGCTTTTCCAAATATCTTTGATTAGTCGTGAGATTTGGGAAAACGCCGTGTTGGTGGATGTAAATGGGAATTGTAGTTTTTGTCGGTTTTTTGGTAAACCAGAACCTCTTCTGAAGATTGTATGATTGAGCTGATCCACAGTTGAAGGCTTTTACTGAATCTGTAATTATGCCATTTTAGTGTTTTTGCAGATATGGATCTTGTCTCTTTCATATGGAAGCCTTTGGTACTTACACTTGAAGCATTGTACTACTTTAAGATTGTTCCCATTCTTGCATATGGATTTATAGATGAGGATGATGGATTGCGCCTTATTTGGATTTTAGAGTAATACCGGTAAATGGAAGTTTCTAGTAGAAACACTGGCTCTCTACACTTTACTATCGTAAGTAAGTAAAGTTCGGGCACTTCATTCTATGTAGGAACATGGCCTGAGACAAGGCGAGTAAGGGTAGCCGAAATATCTCTTTCCGAAACCCAGTCATCTGGCACACCGTTAACGGCGTACTGGGTGATGTGAATAGCATCACGCCTTCTACGACTGCCTTACTTTCCCTACTTCCACAACTGTGTTTTCGGTACCCAGCTTTTAAAGCGACTAGGTGGGCCGCCCGCCAGTTGCCAGATGTCGGGATTGAACCCCGTACCATGCCACCGCAGCCTGACGCCCTAACCGCTCGGCCACGCTGGCGCACACACTTAACTATCGTAGGACGCTAAATTGTACAGATAATCTACAAGCATTCTTTCATTTAAATAAGTATTAAAAGTGCATTGATCTAAATTAGTTTGAGAATTTTTAATCTTAAAGGTGTTGAAATAGCGGAAGTACTGATATATTGTTGTACTATTAATTTAAGTGTCTTTCCAACGTACCTTGAGTTCTGTATATATATTTGTCAATCAAGTACATGTCGCGGTTTTAATATTCGATTCACCTCATTTATTTACATTGAATGTCATAAGATTCAATATTTTAATTCCGTACTAGAAACTGCCCTCTGATATTATTTATTTGCTTATATGTATATATTTATATCCGAAATAAAAAGTTACTTTATTTGCGCCGCATTTCTGTCTTGTTCTTGCTAGAATAAATTATAGCTTATCAAAGAGTCGGCGCCTAATAAGTGTATTTTTGATCTAACCCACTCACTGTAAGTTGCGATTACTGTATCACTAGGGAATCTTGCAACTAGGATTCGCGAGTTGTTGAACAATTAAGATAGTGACGGTCGCATTTCGTGTTGATCATTTAAGTCTTAACTCACTCTCTTTTCCGGAATAGGTTAGCCGCCTCGTTGAAAGCTATTGATTATGGGCTTTGACAGCTCACTAACCGGCTTATATGAAGTGTCGTAAGATTATCGTTGATCTATTCTTTGCTGCTGCGTATTGGAGCGTTCAGCGCTGAGAGATCATTTTAGTTTGAAATACTCGTAGAAAGATATATAACCCTGTGAGGTCCTGAATGAAAAAGTATGGAATAACAATTTATTACAACTATATTTATCCATACTGTTGTATTTATTTTCATTTCTATGGAGTATACCTACAAGTAAATATAAATTGAAGTTTGCATTGCTAAAAATAGACTGCGGCCCAGGCTACAGCATCTTAGAAGTTGCTGTTAAAGCGAAATTGGAAATAGACGATCACCAGAACGATCAGGTAATTTTAACGATTTTTGTGAGTTGAAACAAATATGCTCCATGCGCACCAATTTTGACAAGGAATACAAAGCTAAATTAAAGTCATAGGGAATATTTTATATCAGTAGCTAAAGTTTTTCCTTTTTTTCGTTTTTCCGAGTCATATATGAGCAGATTACTCTGCTATTCTATACATGAGCGGTTTCAGACAGCAATATTAAAAAAAATTGAGAGCACCTCTCTCATATAATCGTTTACTTTGAATAATGTATTCATCCAAACGCTGTAAATACTATATTCCATAATTCTCCGGGGTATTCGTATTTTTATTTTGATATTTCGCAGCAATTCAGAATTTTTTCAAATGTAAACTTCCGGTACGCCTTCATGCAGGACAACTTTCTACAATTTTATTGAAAAAATACTGTAATATGATAACAGGTAAAAAAGTAAAAAATGAAAATCTACAACAAAGGAAATTGTATTCTGGTAATGGAAGAATAACACGAAACCGCAAAAAACGTATGCGGCATTGTTTGGAAAATGCTGTACAACCTATAAGTTTAACGTTCTGTGGAATTGAAATACATGAAACTAAATACTACGGGCTTGCAAATTATATTTTTTGCTTTAGAACGAGTTTATAATTACATTTTAAATAAACGATATGAAGGGTAATATTATTAAAGGTAATCACTTAACTAATTATATGAATTATTTTAAACTTAAAAGCTAGGCTTGTTTGATCATCTAAATTAATATTAGCAATGTTGTTCTGAGCATTCTGCTTGAGTAGAGGTGACTTTAGCTACCAACAGCTCATAAATTTCAGGTCGTTGAGAATATTTTTTTAAATAACTCATAGTGTGGTTTAGTATGGTTTCATTTTTAAAACATAAAAGTTTTGTAAGTTGAAAGCGAGAAACTAGATAAAAAATGTAATCTGATGATCGTCGTCACTTTTCTCCAACAAAATTCAAAATTAAGAGAATTAAGTGACTAGATAAGATTAGAATATATTCCAAATGTTAATAGTAAGAATTAGTCGCATAGTGTAAGACATTCATGTGTTTCAGTATAAATTGAAATCTTGAAGTATCAATCGTTTACTAAAGTGAAAACGCACAGTAATTAAGCTAATTGCATACGGTATAAGCGAAGTATTGAAAAGTAAAGCAAGTTTGTACGAGTAAATTTAAAGTGGTACACAAGAGAAAAGGTAGTAAATTGGAAACGCCTGTGGACAGAAATTTATGTTATTAACAAAGAATAGCTTTTATTTTATGTACACTGACTTAAAACTGCTACAAGGTAATAAATAGATGTTTAATGTTTTACATGGTCAATTACACCAAAAGCCCTAAAAGAACATGCTGCTTCAGTTACTGCCAAGCCGAATGTATTGAGTTAGGCAACAAAACTTGTTTGGAGACCTTCAAAACATTACCATCTGCTTTCTCGAAATGTAAATATGGTCTACAAGTTTCTGATAACTAACAAGCGTACTTGGGGGTTAAGAAACAAAATAAACATGCAAAAACTGGATAAGAACTGGAAAAGTCGTAGGCGTACGCATACTTCTTCAACATAATGAGCAACTAGAAATAATTAAATTTGAACATCGTAATTTATATTTAATAATATAATTAATTATGAATTTAATGAAAAATATACAAATAAATATTAATAAAGAAACGCTTAAACAATGCAATTTAAATCTATCTGTTAAAAACTTCTTTAGGACGTAAAGTTTTTCAATTACTGCTGAAATTGTAACGTCTAGCATTATCTCATAGAACGAATATAGGGTGTCTTAGTGCCAGTTTGACGGATCTGTTCTTTAACAGGGTAGGGACACAAATTTAATAGCTTCCTCCCTTTTTCAATCGCACAGTAAATTATTTATTGTAACTTGGCATTACTTTTCAATTGCTATATCGATAAACGTCCGAACAAATATATGAGAAGGTATTTTATTGTATTATATTAATAAAAACTATTAGCTATGCCCTGCATTTTAGAATTTGCATAATGGAAAGTGCTGGCCATTAGTGTGTACAAGTCCATTCCGCGAAACGGTCACAATATTTATTTAATCTGTGATTAAGTTAAATTATCGACATTAAGCCAATGTATGCGCATCATGATGAAACATAACCTATAAATTATCAATATCAAGCAGGTCGTTATTGTTACTAAAATTGAACAAGGAGAAAACTATATGTCTTATTTTAAAGTGCTATAGAGTAAGAGGGGACAACGAACTCTTCGTGCCCTGGTAAAAGACAAAAAGGTACAGTCGGCGCCTTAGAAATCGGGACAATTAATATGTTGTGTTGTAATATTTGATTTATTATAATTTTTTTGAATTATTAGAATTTTACTATCAACTAAAAAACGGAACATTTGAAAAATTACGTAACAATTAAAACCATAATAACTGCAAAATCCCAGTTTATACACTTAAAAATACATGCAAAATGTATCATAGTATTGAATACTGTCCCGATTTCTAAGGCGCCGAGCGTACGTTAATTTGACATCAAGGCATTGATTTCAATTCTACCTTCTTAAAAAACGAAAACTTTGTAATGAGGCGTGTGTTCACCCATTCGTGGTTACGTTAAATTTGAGCAAGGGGTCTCGTACTCCTTAATATTTAAATAATTTGCTCTTTTATTCGCTTAGCTCGGTCAGTGTATACCTAAAACCTTATTAATGCCGCAACCATGGCTACGAAAGAACAATATGTGTTGAAACAGGAATCTGGTCTCTCGTTGTAGTGTTGTCGTGCTGAAACTGAACCAATGGACAAATAAAGCCAATTTGCTTAAATCAATCTATTGACTACAAAAGACATAAACACCGAAAGGGAAACAAAATAAAGCAGGATTAAATTCTAATACAACTTATGTACGGCATAGCTGTGACTACACGTATGTAAGTACACAACGTACATAAAGCACCATCAAATGCAGCGCTGACATAAGTGCTGTTAGAAATAACAAATATCAAAATCGAGCTTGAATTACACGCTCGCAAAAGCTTTTTGCAATTGAACGTAAATCATAAGAGCATTAACTGCAAAGAGCTTACCTGGAAGTTTTTTTCACACGTTTATTTCTTTGATTATTTACAATCTGTTATTTTGTGATAACATTCAGTAAATTTTTTGTTAAATGAATTTTGACATGAAGAAATTCTCCTCTTTAGCAATATTTCTTTATAATGACAGAAACTTAAAGTTAATTAATTCCTAAGGCGCTAAACTGCAAACTAAGTCTTAGTTAAGTAACAAACGACTTCCGGGATTGGACCGTGTCATGATTGAGATCGAAGAACTCAACGTTTCGCCCACTTTCGTAAGGGGCTTCATCAGGAGGAAAAAAAGCAAAGAGCACGGTAACTCAACGTGTTAACCACGCCAGAGGCGAAACTCTTTGCAAAGGGAAGGGACAGAAGAGCACGGTAACTCAACGTGTGAACCACGTCAGACGCGAAACTCGACTGACTATCGGAAGAAGAAAAGCGAGAATTTATAGGCAAGCGCCGTCGCGATTCAGCAAATGCCGTCGCGGTTCAGTGGCGGAGGGCGGGGCTTAGGAATTAGCACTTTCCACATAGAAGGAAGGGGAAAGCCTTCGTCCCGATTGAGATTATTAGGGTGTTTGCAAATCTCAATGGCTTCGCGAATCTTTCTGCTAAAGAAGAATGGGGATTTGCAGATGATGGAAGTTTCATCAAAAAGGATTTTATGACCCGTATCGCGTTGGTGTTCGGCGATGGCCGATGATGAAACGAGACCTGACTTGAGACAGCGCTGGTGCTCAGAGATGCGAGTTTTCACTGAACGACCTGTTTCACCAATGTATACAGCATTACAAGAGCAAGGGACTCTATAAACACCTTTAGATGACATAGTGTTTAATTTATCCTTAGATGAAGGAAGAACCTGTGAGATGTTGCTCGGGGGTTTGAATACTGTTTTAATGTTTTGTTTTCGAAGAAACTTTCCTATGCGGTCCGTAACTTGGTGGATATAGAGAAGAAAGACTATTGCTGCAGGAGGATCGGGTTTTGGAAGTTTGGGTGGCCGTGGGTGAAAATGGCGATTGATGGCAGACTGTATATCCCTAGCAACTCTCTGAGCACCAGCGCTGTCTCAAGTCGAGTTTCTTTCGCTATTATACAGCCTCTGTAATTCGCAGGGTGGTTACCCTGACAGTTGACGCATTTCACTTCTTTGCTTTTGGTTTTTCTTTCACAATCCTTAGTTAAATGTTCACCTGCACATTTAACACATCTTGGCGTTCTGTGGCAGTAGTTTTTTGAGTGGCCGAATCTCTGGCAATGCTGACGTTGAGTTACTGTTGGCTTAATATGCGGTAGTTCAAATTTTATCTTAGATTTCATAAGAAATTCAATATTGTAAATTTCTTTGTTGTTGTCTGATTGTTCTAGTTCCACAAAGTACATTGGTAGTGGAGTTTTGGTAACTCTGTGCCTGATATTGTAAATTTTCAGGACTTTATGTCCTTTCCCAGTAATTTCGGTTGTTAATTCTGCAAGGTCAGATGTAGGATGCATATCTCTTAGTACTACTTTAAAGTGTTTGTCGCTTTTTTGTTGGTACGTGTGAAAATCTGTGTGTTTGTCTTTCAATATTTTAATTATTGTACTCTAGTGTTCGGCTTTATTTAATTGTATTTTTACTTGTGTGTTGCTAATCAGATTTACAACGTAGTTATTTTTAGCCTTTTCCTCAAGTATGTCTGTTAGGGGTTTTATGTTGTTCACGCCGTAGACAAATATTGGCGGGAGTTTTATTACTACTGTCTCTTCAACTGGGTTTGAGTTAGCGAGGGGTTGAAATCTGTTGGATGTACTAAGGGCACTAAGCCAGTAGTCTGATGTTTTGTTTGTTTAGATATGCGTTGCATTTCGGAAGCACTACGTTTTGTTTTTCTTGTGTTTTGTGTTTGCCATTGTTCTTCTGGGTTAGTGGCTTGTGAGGTTGGTATTCCTTATTGATTTGGAATAACTGGGTATGTAGGATAGTTACTAAGAAATTGCTGTGACTGCGTTTGCATGGTTACTTGTTGTATTTGTTGCTGCTGCTGTTGTGATTGGATTTGTTGTTATGTACCGGGGTTTAATTGTTAATCGATCATCATTGGTGTTGTGGGTGGGTATTGATACCCGTGATTTGGCCACCGTACATGGTGGCCTTTTCTATGTACAGTTTAATTTAATTTTAATTGTGTACCTGTTTCGGTGTCTGTTTGGGCCGGCGAAGAAACGGGAGGTTAGCGACTGACCTCTCGATAGCTTATCACACGCCAACTTGCACGCTCGTGGAAGGCTGAGCACACAACTTTACTATGCGAAAGCCAAACCACGACTTTACCTGGGAGTGGATTCGCCCTTCAATCAAGCACGCCTTGGATTGCGTCATCCAAGGTTGACGTGACGCAGTGAATCCATGATGGCGCGGAGGTCCTTAACAACTGCTGAATTAGCGTCTCCCACTATAGACGCTTTAAACGTATCTTTAAATATAGCACATATTGGTGTACTCACCTGTACACCCAGAAAATACCTTTTCGTACCAACGAACGCTTGTTTGCTCCATTTTAACTTTTAGGTAGTAATTATTTACTTGCTGCATGCTTGTCATCGCTTCCATTTAATTCGTATTGCAAAACTCACTTTGCCGCCGGCACACAGAGCGCACAACTCGCTTGGGCCAAAGGTCAAATTCTCTTTTCTTTGTGAAATTGGCATGAGTTGAAACTCCCTTCATCCCGCGAACAGACCTAAACGTTGTAATTATCGCGACGCACATGCAAGTTCAATTTCACACCACTCTTACAGAGCAGGGTCAGACTTCGCGCACCTTTGATTATTATGATACAATTCTTAAAAATAATTTAGAAGAATAAAATATGGAAAATGCAACTTGGCAAATTTTTTAGTGTGCAAATTTTGTTACAGCTCTTGCGTGGGTAAACATACTCGTCAAAGAATTTGCAAATCCAAAATATAAACAATTTTTGGAAAGTACTTGACGACTACTATAGGAAAATAAAGTCTGCATTAAAAGATGCACATTTATGGATTAATGTAGACCTGATTCTTTGCAGTGGATAGTAGCAAATGTTCTCAAAAATAATACATGTAACTTGCTTTCCACAGGCATTACAGCATATATGTAAATTTGTTAGGGAAGAATTTAATCATGAACATCAATTAATAAGTGAAATTTAAAAAGTTTCTGTAAAGCTTACTCAAAATTGTTATTAGTTGAAGCTGCCGATTTTTAATAGCAAATAAAATTACTGCTGAATTTGGTGAACGGTTGACTCAATATATGAAAATAGAATTTTATCATACAATAAAATATCAAATGCTCTAGGCAATCCCCAGGTTCAAACTTCGAATAATTTCAGTTTAATGCCACATTTTAATTTTGCTCCGATTACTAATTGCGAGGATCAATTATCATTCTAACTTCCTTTGGGCAGAGGTTTGATCGATAGAATTTTAAAAATATGTACTTATTTACAGCAACATATCAAAATGCAAATGTCGCTTCTTAATTTTAGTAACAACTGCTGTTTTTAGCAGCCGCTGGATTGGCACTCACTATTTATTTTTAGATAAAGATCACAATTCGCCGTGACGCTTATATTTTTGTCTACGAGATGGTCACCGAGATAAATTGAAATGGTGAAAGTTTGGTTAAATAAAAACCAGTCGTTGCGCAATCCCTTGAAGAGCAAATACAGTATGACAATAAATATAGGATACAGAAGTTTGCAAACTTAATTTGTTGTGGTTAACAACTATCACTTTAATATTTCTAGTTTTGATGTCTATTGTATTGATGTATGACATGCTCCACGGACCACCACCCCTTTGCAAGCATAGTTCCCTTCCAAGCATTTTTGAAGATTTCCTACATATGTAATTTCTAAATAGAGGTTTACGAAAATTTTGGAAGAACTGTACGATCCCCCTCTCAATTTCACAGTTGCGACTGACTGCGGGAGTTTCATTGAAAATGTTGTTTTCCATCGTTCCCATTCTCTAGAAATTGAAATTTAACGTACTTGATACTTGGTCCGTAATTTCTGCCTTGTTCGTATGAACGGTTATAGAGGTTGCAAATAAAATGATTTTGCTCGGTAGTAAGCATCTTGTTTCACGGTTATTGCATACTTTTAAGAAGAAGGTGTCGACAAAAGATCGAAGTGACATTTGCAGCAATTGTCATTTAAATTGCAACTGATACGATGCTATTAATTTTGGTATCCTATATTTATTGTAATATTGTATATACTATAGCTAAATTTAAAAACATAGTAAAATTAATAACTCTGATGATGCCGTTTACGAGGTTAGGGAAATTAAAGTATATAATAATAATAATACTAATACCATTTATTTGCCCCAAAAAATACAAGTTAAAAAAATACAGTTACTATACAAATAAATGTAATTAGACATATAAAAGAAGAAGAGAAAGATGGAAGCATGAATTTATGAATGAAATTTACTGCAATTCGCTAATTCGCCTCGCGAATTGTTGCGAAGTGCAATAATTCCCTCTATAAGACTAAGATTTATAATATACAAATTACAAAATTTCTGAGATTACATTAACGAAGGATTATTTAATCACAAACAACAATATATATAATGTATAAATAAATTAAAATAAGAGAACTTCCAATAGAAAACATTTAGAATCATACTTTTATGAAACTAAATTTTCTATTTCGATTTCAGATACTGTTTTCAAAAAATTGCAAATTTTTCTTTTGAATGTTATTGGACTATAAGGTATAGAAAAATCTATAGTAGAGTTAATTTTTATATAATTGTATATTTTATGAATAAAAAATAAAAAGTTATTCATCTCAGGAGTATAGGCGACAAGATTATTGCGTAACCGAGTACTGTATAAATGTAGTGGAAATTCTAAATTTAATGAATGTCTGTGTTTGTCTGTGTTGCAATAGAAATAAAATATAATCTATAAAATGTAGGCACGTTAAATTCACAAAAGAGCAATAAAGTGGAATAAAAATATAGTTTATTTAAAATAACTTTTATAATATTTTTTTGCATAACTTCAATTCTAGATAAATGTATACTGGCCGCTCCACCCCACACGAGAATTCCATAGTTTAATATTGACTGTATATAACCATAATAAAGCGTTTTTAAAGTGTTTAGTTGAGCAAACTGCTTGAGAGTTCTAAAAAGATATACATATACATTTAAATTTATCTATTCAGAAATCCAGAAGCACATCCTGTATGTAAAATAGTATTTTGATTTCCAGTTTTTAATTTTGTGAAGATATCCATCAAAATTCGAATCGTGATCCCATTGCCGTAATTAACTCCCGTTTTGATAGTCAAAGTTTCATCTAAAAAATAAACTTAATATTACGAGGCCGGGATGATAATTAGTTAGCCTCCACATATTTTAAATATATAAATATAAATGTATATTCAAAAATGTCAACTTCCATCTTTGAATTGGCAATACTGAAAATATAAAGTCAATCTGTGAAATAGTTTGTTGTTAGCAGCTGTTTGAAGAAAACATGTGTTGAATGTGTTTAAGAATGGAAAATACTGACCATTGTGCGGTTATTTAATGTTCGCATACAACAGTTTTGAAAGGTGCAAACATTTTTGAATAGACGAAAACTCTGCTGGGTGAATGTGCACAATCATATACAACCGAAAAAAATAGATGGTTAAATTTAATAGGGCCGCACCAGCGTTCAAGGCGAGCGCCGCTCTGAATGGCAAATAAGTGTCACTACAACAAAAATGGTTACCAAATCCACGATATGGTGTTGAAAAACAAATGACTGAAATTGAGTGAAATAGCTAATGCAGTAAACATCTCAAAAGAGCTGGTTTGCGATATTTTAACCCAAGAATTGGGGACGAAACAGCTGTCCGCATGATGGGTGCCGCGTTTGCTTTTAGCACACTAGAGTTACTGCAATGGGTAAAGTAATCGAATTAAACACGATTTGCTTCCGCATCCACCTTATTCACTCTATTTGGCTCCCTCGTACTTCGACTTATTCCCTAAGCTCAAAATTTTCATCGGTGGATAAAAATTTTCATCTGTTGAAAAGCCCACGGCCACGGTTGGCGCATATTTTGAAAATCTTGAGTAAAGCACCTTTCGTCATGGGATCAAAGCCTTCGAGCATCGCTGGACAAAATGTATTAGGCGTCTAAAAGGCTATGTTAAAAAATAAAAATAATTTTGAAAACATAAAACCGGTCTTTCATTGTTAGGCTAACCAATTATCATCCCGCCCTCGTATACTAGAATGTAGATATTGTAAATATCTTCGTGAATTCAAATTGTAGTAATTTATTTTCAAATTTATTGAAATCGTCTAATTTAAACTGCTGTCTATCTTCACGATGGTAACTATAGATGTTCTTGAAATATCCTCTTTTAAAATCATTTTGACGTTCCAGTGGCTTCCCTTTACTAAATTTACTCAACTAGAGTTGGGCTTATCTGTAAGAAATATTATTTTGTATAATAAAACAGTAAAACCTGTATTTAATTTAATGTTTACTGAAAATATAAATCCCACTCATTAGCAAATCCCTTTTTGTCTAAGTTTTTCAATATTTTTTTACAATTCAGCTAACTTTGAAAGATTTAGCACAAACCTTACTGCTACATTTTTAGAAATTCACATTTTATTTATTTTGAATTTTAAATACTGAATTAAATTTACCATTAAAAACATACATGGATTACAACAAATGTAGTGTGTGACAATTGATAGCTAAAGTACACGAACTATATAATTAAACGATGATTCAATTCTTTTCACTACCTTTGCATTCAGCAAACTCTTCCCCAACGTACCTACACCCTGCACATATTCTATGCCTCATACAACCACACTAATTGAAAGCGGTGGAGCTTTTTAAACAATAATCTGCCAATATATCTCACAGCGGCACACGCCTGAGATTAGCATGCAAATATGGAAAGCTGTGGGACGAAGCAGAGCAGCGGCGTCAAAATCTTGTCAGCAGTGATGCTCGCATTACGAAACGTGTTGCTTAATTTAATGTTGTCAGCACGCCAATGTATAGGCACTACTGCTGGGAAAATGGAGTAGTTTTAGCGCATAGTTCAACCCTGGGAGCATTACTACCCTCCGTTGTAACAGCAGCTCGGAGCTTATCTCCATTTGCCAGCCGTTTATGTGCACGCTACGGTACCAGAACATACCTGTAAATAAATGGATAAACATCTGCGAGGAGATGCACTTATCGTCCGCCATTGAGCTAATCTCTATCACCTTCTCAGATGTCCGTGACACTCTTCTTAGTATCTGAGTAGATGCAGCTCATAAATAGGAACAGGTTCTGAAAAGAACAATTCTAGCGACACTCATTATTACGTGGACTACATTGAGGTGATAAATAGTTTAAATGGGCATTTCCAATCTCTTTTATTTTGGCTCTCTTTTTAATAAAAATTTTTGAACATAGATCGCCATTCTCGTCACAGAAAATGCACCGGTCAAAATATTGCATCAGTCGCCTGCCCTTTGTGCACAATTATTAGACCGACTACAAAATGTTGACATTAAAACTTTACCTGCGAAGAAAGGTATAATATTCGACACAGACACGTGCAATGAAAAACCTATGACGTTAATCGTTTATGAAAAATACATTAAATTAAAGAAAGGCTCACATCTATAAGATACGGCAAAAGACTTAAAGAAACAAACATACCAAATGCTTGAAGTTTAACTTTTGATACAAATGGCCTATTCACTAGAAAAATAAAGATTGCAAAATAAAAACACGAACAACAGTTTGATGAAATGTTCATCTAAAGCATGGCCTTCTCGTGGCTTTCGTGGTTAATAAGACCTTCTTGTAGGAGAATATATTATGTTAGTATTATCAGTAATAAATATATATATAAATATATATTACATAACACCTATCATTAAAGGTCAAAATGAGTAGAGATAATTCAAAGGTATTGATATTGTCAGCAATGACCACAGATACTTAAATATTATTACGTAATAGTTGTTAAGGTCATTAAAAGTCGAGGTCGGGAGAGATAATTCAAGTTTAGGAGGAACTTGTTGTATGAGAAGTGGTGATGTTGTCAGGTATGACATTAATAATTACATAATGGTTATTGTTGGTATCTTTAACGATTAAGACAAGAGCTCTTTGTCGGAATTGAAATATTAATATTGTCAGCAATAATCGAAGATCTTACATATTAGATTATAGTTTCA
>CALNHX010006055.1:0-96178 GCA_940337035.1 Agriotes lineatus | reverse complement strand
AAAATGTTTAGACCATTGCACCTCTTGTAACATCAATCCTGTATATCCTGAAAGTGGGAACGATTAACATTCTCCATTCTTTACTTCAACTGTATTCTACAATCATTTACTTGATCCTTGTATTGTCCAGTTCATCCTTTACTTTATTTTTGTATTGCATAGTTTAAACTTTATTCTTAAACTTCATTTCTAAATTATTGTAAAGAGTCATTTTTAGTTTTGTATTCAAATTTTATTAGTTTATAAATTAATATTACAACTTTCTTTTCCTATTATTCCCGTTCAACCCCGCTCATCGCCAATTCTCGGCGATCATTCAATATTCTACCTAACAAATTAATCTGAAGTACAGAATTACACTAGATGTAAGGTTGTTTTCAATATTATACCTGTAGTGTAATAAATAGTCCGTTCAAACAGCTTTTCATAAATAGAACATTGTCCGCCAACATTCAGAAAACGTATTGGTCTGAATAGAATCGTCGGTTGATTAGAAAAACTACACTTCTTATTAGATTCAACACATTTCCGTTTCGAAAGATTGAGTAAAAGTTTCGTAATAATCTATTCTTTGACAACGCACATACATAAATGCTACTCTTTAGTCTTTACCATTTCCCATTGAACTACTGTTTCTGAAGACGTGTGCTGAATCGATCTCGTTTGAACCCTAGTTAATCGACACTGCGAAAAACAAATAGAAAACCGGAAAGAGCTCTCAGACATTAACGACTTGCACGAAAGTAAATCAAGTGAAAATAAGCAATTTGGGTGTGCCGAGTGCCCAAAAACCGCTGTTCCGAGGAGAGCTGTAAACAGAGAAGTCTCGAATCGATTCTGGAAGGGGAGGCGTGACTTGTAGACCTCCAAATAATGCTGTCTATTGCAGACGACGTTCAAGAGAGAATTAGGTGTGATTATCTCGAGTGTCCGGCGTAGTTCGGCGCCGGCGACCGCGATCATTGATTTAACCTATGGCGACCCCTTCGCCATAAATCTCGCAATCACACTGAGGGCCGTTTAATATGCTTTTAATTTTCGTGCGAAGCGTGTGAAATTTAATCTTCACCCGTATCGGCCTATTAATGCACATGCATGCACTTCGGCAAAAGGCTGAAAATCCGCAATTGCATGCAATAACTTAATTCCACAGCGGCATTCAGCAAAGTGCACTCTTCCCCATTTGTCGGAAATGCAGCAGCAATTGAGCTCGCCGAGGAATAGGAGGTTTGCTTTTCATTATATTTTAAGTAGCCGCTACCCTCGTGCCGGTTGGTTCGACTTTGCACAAGTAATAATTCTGTTGCCCTTTACTAATACATTTTTCTTCTACGATCGTGTCAAAACGACAGCTTTTTGCGCAGTTTCTAGTGTCAAAAGTGACGTTTGTAGCACTCTTAATATTAGCACTAGAATTACGTCTTTTTTGCACGTTTGCCGTAGTTTGAATGTCAACATAACCTAGAACATCTAACACAATGTGACGGAAAAAGTGTCACCGAACTAAGTTTTTATATTTCTGTTATGATCGTAGAAAAAGTAGCGTATGATACACGTGTATAAGTGCTATTAAAGCACTAGCTACGTTAAAAGCACTCCGCTTCGCGTCGTGCTCTTAACCTCGTCGCACCTGCTTTAAAGGCGTACTTATACACTAGCATCGCAATACAGGGTGATTCAAATTAAGTGCGCACCATTGCTATCTTTGTTATTATTAATTTTACAAAGTAGGTTACATTAGCAAACTAGTAGTGTTTTTGGCGCTCATTAATATGCAATTAATAAAAAAACAATAGATTAACGAGTTTGCGACAAAATTAAAAAGTAGAGGGGATATGTTAATCAATCCCCAATGCGCCTACTCAGGAAATCCATCATTTTCGCGATCATGTTGTAACCATGGCCGCGATGGTATATTGTTGCTGGCACTGTCAAATTCGAGGTTAGCATGATTTTCGTCAGTCTGACATCAACTGACGCAGAACCTAATGTCGAATTTGGCATAGACAGCGTCTTTAACAATACACTTCACAACTACCATTCCTGCCCTTTGTGGGTGCATTTCTTATTGGTTGAGTTTGAGACTCCACCCACAATGCATACATTCTACGGAACGTTACACCTTGTTTTCTATGCACCATGTATCGTACAATATTTTTTTACGACATCCGAGTTCATACTTTCAAACTTTAGTATCTACAGTGCTTTCGTAAAGTACTGGATAAATTCGTTAAAAATTCAAGGAATAGCTTTTGGAAAAAATGCTGAGGCCCGTCGATTTTTATTTTTATTGGCGCATTTCTTCAAATAAAATCTATACATACAGGGTGACTCGCGTAGAAGGCATGACGTCATCAATTGTTTTTAAATGGCAACCTCCTTTTGTTATTACGGAATATGAGAGTACACATTTTTCTACTTACGCTAAGTTGATTTGTGAGTATAGGTCACATGATAAAACATTTAAAAAACCATTTTAAAATTGCAAGATACTAAGTTTAATTCTAGGAAGTATAATTTTACTTTTTAATCAATGACAGCAATCAATAAAAAACCTGTCGGTCGTCTTTGCTACTGTCAGGCAGACAACGGCGCTCAATTTGAACATATAATTTAGTTGTTTTTGAAGTTATCATTGCAATTAAATTCTGTATTTTGCAATTTTGTAATTTTAAAATTATTTTCTTAATTTTTGACATTGTGACTTACACTCAAAAAGGGGGTTACCATTTAAGAAAACATCAATGACGTCATACCTCCTACGCGGGTCACCCTGTATGTATAGATTCTATTTAAAAAAATGCGCCAATAAAACTAAAAATCACCGGGTCTACTTTACGAAAGCACTGTATATTTGATTTATCCAAACAATAACACAAAAATCCTTCCACAGTAACGAAAGCCGTTCTCCGATCTTGGCCGGCAAGACGTTACTTTCTGGCGAAAAATTCTCCAGAAAATGTATAATTTCTGGTCGCTCGTAAAAAATACTTGGACGCTCATCTTCCATAGTAAGGAGGGGCAAGCTACTTTGGTGCTCGCTCCTCAGAAAATGTCAACTGCCTTGACAAAAGCGAGCGCAAAAGTCTACTTTCTATAGCAGTTGTAGAAAAATGCACTTCCCCTATCAGTACCAAGTTTATTAAACATAGTGAACGTCGCGCGGCAGCTTGTCGAGGTGAAATACACATCAAAGTTGTCCACCGCGACAACGATGCACGTGTGGAAGCTAAATTTGTTTAGCCGAAAAGCCATGCCAGAAACGCAAAGAGACTGTGGAACTACATTTTGTAAATGCTGGTAACGGCAATCCAGAACGCAGAACTATAAAAAGTAACTGGAAACAAACATAGACAAAGATATATAAAGAGATATATCAAACACAGAGCAAAATATTAAGTATGAGAGAGGACATACAAAGAGATCAAAAAATGCAACGAAGTATGAGAGCTGACAAGGCGTGGAAAGTTGTTCAAACCGTCTAGGACAAGTGGACGCGACCAAGTAGGCGCAGGAACAACTGGGTGCAACTCGATACGGTCATTTCCCTATACAAATCAAGTGATTTGATCAAATCCCTAAACTGATTTAGTGCATTGATAAAATAAACATGTCAGTACTTACACAGTACTTCGTCGCGATTGTTACTGCGCCCCTCTACCTCATCGCTCCTCTCCGGTATCCATGCCGGTCAGCTCAAGCGCACAAAGTTCCACCCAAACATTACTTGACGAACATGTCGCGCGTTTTTATAAAAATATTCGCAATTTCTACATTTGCCAAGTGTACGCACAACAAAAATGGCTTCGGATGCAGAGCAAAATCAGACTCAGACCGAATTTGTGTGGGAAGAACATTCAATGAAACTATCAGGACGTCTACACCCGAAAAAGGATAGAAGTAGCTACCACAGCACCAGTACTAAAACTTCAACGGACAAACAAACAGTACTACTACGGAAAAAATACGATCTAATGGAAATATGTACTAAAAAGTTTTTGATTTTGAAAAGAAAGTCTGACTCTGTCCCAGTTGTGAAAATAGTGCCTACGAAAGAATTGTATCGCATACTTCGAGAAATCCATCAGTCAACTGTCCACGAAGGCAGAGACAAAATGTTGTATAGTTTGAAATCACTTCTTCTATGGTATCTCCACCTTGACGAAGCCATCTTTTGCCGGGTGAGGAAGCTTGCGTGCTTCAAGGACCCTTTGATATATACCGGCGGTAGCGTAGCTACTGTCAGGGCCTCCCTTGCCGGACAGGTTAAAGGTGAGAAGCCAGACAAGGTAGAGATATCCTGGTCCTCCAAGTATGGGGGTTGAAACGCTGGGCCAGAACCTCAGTTTTTGGAAAACAATGTAAATACTAAAAACCCAAAGAAAAAGCCTCGGACACAGGACAGCCATAACAGTAGACGAACTAAGCTATGGAAAACGACAATGAGAATGGCCACGTGGAATGTTCAAGGAAGTAGAGGAAAAACTATGGAAATAATGAAGGAAATCGAAGAAATATTATAGTCCTAACCGAAACGAAGAAAAAAAGCTCGGGGGCGGAAGAAATAAACGAATATTTACACCTGTACAGCGGACTACCAAAGGCAGAAAGAGCTACGAAAGGAGTTTCCCTGCTGCTTAAGAAAAAATTTAAGAGAAATATAACCAATGTTGTACCAGTCGACGAACGTATAATTAAAGTACCTATATATGAATTTACTAGACGCTAGAGTAGCTATTCTAGGTGTATATGCACCAAGCAATGATGCACCTGTTACAATAAAAGATGAGTTTTTACAGAAAGTTACAAGATATTATAGACGACGTAGGACAAAATAGAGAAGTTGTATTAATGGAAGATCTGAATGGAAGAACAGGGGTGAATATAAAAGACACGGTAGTGGGACCATATGGAGAAAATATTCCAAACGATAATGGAGAACGAATAAAAGATTTCTGTAGAAATAACGAATTAAAAATATTGAACGGTTTCTTTAACATAGAGGACAAAATTGTGGGTCCGACCATTATATGGTAAAAACACAAATCACATTCTCCTACCGAAATGGAAACGATAAAAATAAAAACAAAAACAAAATAAACAACGAAATATAGGTGAACAAAGTCTTGAAACGATTGACAATCCCATATATAGCCTAGAAAGTCTTAAAGAAACCAGCATTCGGTTCCTATACCAACAAAGATTAGATGCGAAACTACTAGAAAATGCATATGAAAGTGTAGGAAAAATCTATAAGCAAATAAAGGAAAGTATAGCTGCAAAAGAAGCGTTGGGAGAAAACACAGTAGAAAGGGGGAATAGAAAGCTATTCTGGTCAAAAGAAATAGAAAAAGCAGTACATGAGACAAAGAAAGCATATTTAAAATGGCTTAACGCCAAAAGGCCAGAAGATAGAGAACAATGAAAAGGACTTACAAGGAACGCGAAGAGAATGGTTAGACAGGAGAAAAATTAAGTATGGGATACAAAGTGCAGATAAATAGAAATGTATATAGGAGGACGAAAATGTACAGAAACGTGGAAATTTATCAATAAGGTATGACGCGAAAACAATAATACCAATTTACAGATAGTACCCATACAGAAATGGAAAGAACATTACAAAAACTTACTTACCGAAGACCGAATAGAATTCAAAAAAGAAGATGACGATTACAACATAGTGATAGAAGGAGAATATATACACCTAGAAGTAGAAACAACAACAAACACCATAAAATCGCAAAAAAATGGTAAAACTACACGTCCTGGAGGAATAAGTGCAGAATTGATAAATAATGGAAGTCAAAAACGATTTAGATTACTAAATCAGATGCTTACTAAATGTATAAACGGGGATACGATACCCAAGAATGAAATATTGGATGGATATCCGCGATACATTAAAAAGGGGATAGACAGATATGTGGAAATTATAGGGGAATAACTGTAACAGCAACATTTAGTAGACTGTACGGGAGAATAGCGACAGGAAGGGAAATAAATCTGCTTTTCATTGACCTAGCAAAAGCATATGATAATGTACCCATTATCAAACTATGCTTTGTAATGCAAGAATCCGGTATTAACCAAACAGCAATAAAAGCGATCAGAGAAATGTACAGAAATTCAATATCTAAAGTACGGGTAGGTAAATATCTATCGGAAGGATTTCAAAGCAGCAAAGGTTTAAGACAAAGGGGTTGAGGGTCCCCAACTTTATTTAAAATCTATATAGAACAAGCTCTAAGTCAATGGAAGAAAAAATGTAGAGGAATGGGAATACAAATGGATAATAAAAATTTATACACACTACAGTTTGCAGACGACCAGGTAGTGATAACACAAGATAAATAAGACCTTGAATACATGGCACGAAAACTTAAAAGAAGAATATAGAAAATGGGGGCTTAAAATCAACATTGAAAAAACCAAATATCTATGTATTGGAGGTCCAACACAAAATTTACATTTAGAAGAAGATGAAGTAATATTACCTTGTGAAGAATACAAATACCTGGGAATACAAGTACACAGATATGGCAAAGATATACATGAGATAAAACAACGAATAGCTCATGGAAGGACCGTAACCAAAAGATTGAATGAAATTTGGTGGAGTAAGGATATTGCAAAAAAGAGAAAAACTAATATTTACAACGCCTTGGTGAAGAGCATTTGGAGCAGAGGTATGGAAAATAAACGAAGGTCAGCAAGAATATCCAGAAGACAGCATGTAACAAATCAGAGGGTAAGAGAAATTATGAATGTCCACTACACAATAATCCAGAACATAGAACAGAAGCAATTAATCTGGTATGGCCACGTAAGAAGGATGGAGGAGGAAAGGTTGCCGAGAGCAGTGATGGAATGGTTACCTCCAGAAAGAAGGAAACGTGGAAGGCCACCAAGAACATGGGGAGAAGGTATTAGAAGAGCAATCAGCGACAGAGGCCTCACAGAAGAACAAACCAACAACAGAGAAGAATGGAGGAGAAACTTGGGGATCGGAAGGCGACGTTAGACGCTATGAAACCGATACATATATATAGTTTCAAATCCAGATACTTAAACCACACTTAGGTTGTACTGGAGTTTCTGAAACGGTGCAAGGTATGTCAATCTAAAAAGGAATTTCCAAGGAAATTAATCGTCGTTTTCCCAAGTCGATTTAGTTGACTTACAGTCCGCCCCAGACAGAAATTATGAATGGCTATTGCATTATCAGGATCAAGCGACAAAATTCAGCTTTCTGCGGCCGTTGACTTCGAAAAGAGCAGCTGAAGTAGTAATGGAACTATTAAAAATCTTTCTGGAAGTTGGTTGTCCCCATATACTACAAAGTGACAACGGCTGTGAGTTTACGGCTGCTGTCATATAAGAATTAACTACCATGTGGCCAATATGCTAAATTGTTAATGGTAGGCCTAGACATCCAGCAAGCCAGGGATCGGTTGAGAGATCAAATCAATATTACATGCTTGGCTAATTGATAATGACATAAAAAACTAGGCTATAGGTTGTTACTTTGTTCAATTTCACAAGACCCCTCTTTTCACCCTACTATTAAACGATCACCGTACAAAGCCTTATTTGGAACAGAGCCAAAAACAGGACTCCAATCTACTCATATTCCAACATAATTGCTTGAAAAACTTCTTACTGAGGAGGACCTGGATCAGTTTTTTAAACAGCAACACAACAACAACACTTCAACTTCAGAGGCTCTACCAGCAGCTGAACTAACTTCTTTATCGACAATAAGACAACTCCAACCACTTTACGACTCTATTTCAACAACTGCATCCACAGCTAGAACTCCTGTATTGTTAATTGCACCAAAAGGGGAAGCAGTTGACAGAGAAGAAAAGGCGTTTTGTGTTGTTTGTGGAGTGGAATCTACTGGAGCCCATTCATGCGACATTTGTAAAAACTCAGTGCACGCAATATGTGGAAATACGGTAGAAGAAGGATATGGGTTGGGAATTCTATGCTATTTATGCCAAAAAGCAGGCAATATCAAAGAAAAAACGGGAACATGCTGCACAAAACCTAAAAAGTTCTGCTGAAAAAATGAAAGATACTATTTCGAAGAAATGTAAAGACGTGTTAGTGGGTTCCACCGTTTTAATTGATGTAGGTACCTAAGGGAGATAGTCCGTTAGATGCAAACAACACTACGGGGATCGTATTAAATATGAAAAACAATTTATTTCAAAGTGGTACTTCAGTTGGCACCATAAAAGATTGGCTTTCTAGACACGCTCTTCAAATAGCTAGAACCACATGTACCGATTTAGTCCCACCGATTAAGCTAAGTTTGTGTGAAGTTGCAGGAAAATTATCTTTATTCGGAGGTCAAGGGTTCAAGAAGTGTTCCTGTGAGAAATCAAAAGTACAATGCAAAATGAATGAATGTATTTGTAAAAAAACGGAACGTCGTTTATAACAGGAGATGCCCCAAACCCTCAACGTGTGCCAATAAAAATAAATGAACATTATAATTAAGTTCCATTTAAAAAAATATATACTTCTCTTTTAAATATCCTATCGTTGATTATTTTGAAATTAATCATTAAAGTGACATTTTCTGTGATCATTGTTGTATTACGTACACCTAAAAATGTTTGGTTTATTAAATAAATCTTTTTAATAGCTTAGAAGTGTTACTTTTGTCATTTCACTGTATCAGTTTAGGAATTTCATTAAATCACTTGATTTGTTTAGGGAAATGACCATATCGAGTTGTCATTGTAACATCTACCGTGAATTGATCAATTCGCTTAGAGATTTGATCAAATCCCTGTGACATATAAATATGCATAATTATATAAGTTAATGCAGATCGCTTTATACACATAATGTCATATATGGCTACGATTCCTATTGGCTGGCTGCCTTTTTATGTCCTGCGTAATTTTGACAATGACATTTAAATTTTCAGAATGTCTAAGTAATAGCTTGGAATGTTATGAGTATCCTAACTGCCGCAGACGTTGTTTGTTTTTCAAATTTTAAGAAATCTGATGCCGTTATGATTCATAACACTCGTGGTTGGTTCAATACCTTGATGGTTCCAATATGGTGATAATTGTCATCCACCGTGAAGGACTATTACCGTACAGATACAGTTATGACTTAGTTACCAGCCTACTTTTGTATATGTAAACAAAGGCGTAATATCCTGAAATCGGTAGAATGCATTTACATTTTGATTTGACATTCAATCAATAAAAATCGTTTAAAATACGAGTACATAGTTAAAAAGCGATCATAATTTTTAGAAATGGCTAGAATAGTTTTTATGGTATAAGTGTGTTATATTACAAACAATACACAAGAGAAAAGTTGAGCCCTCGATCTGATGGCCGCGAGGAGTATTTTCTCGAATAAGTTATTTCTAATAATACACGCGTGCCATAAAAACCTTTATCCAACAACTGCCGTAAAAAATCATAGTGACAAATTTGAAAGTACAGAAAGATCAAATAAATATATAATTAGAGGCGCCTGTGATTCGTGTTATACGTTTGGAAGAACTGAAGTGTCGGTTAGCTTTTGTTTGTTATTTGGCACAGACTGATTCAAAACAAACTGCAAATCTCGAATTTGAAATAACTTAACAGTGCTGCAAACAATACAGTAGTGAGTGTCATGGTTTTTATTGCACTAGTGGGTTATGGTTTTTACCTCACTAGTGAGTGATGGTCCACTCTAGAGGTCTAAATTCGATCGAGGAATAGCCGTATAACTAAGAGGTGTTGGATAAATAAATGTTCTTAACGATAAGCTGATAACGCTGACAACAATTTGCTTTAGATATGGGGTTTCGCTGTGCAGTAGGATGCAAAATCAAATCTGAAAACTGGAAAGTTTCCCTAGGAATAGCGACAGGCGATACTTGTGAGCAAAAAAAGTTAATGAAGAAAATCGGTACTGTAATGATTATTACACCCAATTGTCACATGACATCCAATGAGAACCATGCATTTTTTGAAAATTGATCAATCCCGAACTAATTTCTTGATAAGTTCCCTAGGGAAATTTATCAACCGATAAGCTCCCTAGTGCTAATTATTGACCCCGTAGATGGTATCATAATTAGAAATAGAAATGCAAGAAACAACCAATATGAGTTTTTTGGCATTATTAGATAAATTTTAAATCATAATTCGTATACGTGTCTTGCGTATACCGTGGACAGCACACCGGACCAATCTCTCCATACTAAAAGAACTTAATATTGAATCCCGACTGTCCACGAAAGTCCGCCAATCTTTCCTTCGATACTTCGGTCACATATCCCGAAAGAAGAATTCTATGGATAGTTTAATAGTACAAGGAAAGATTGAGGGATGTAGATTAAGGGGTCTCACCTAAAAGATGGGTTGACCAAGTTGGAGCACTGACAGAACATACCTTGCACGATGCTATACACTTAGCTGAAGATCGCAACGCGTGGGCAACAACTGTGTCAACTACCTGATAATACCACCAAACCCCTTCGTGGGGTAAAGGATAGAAGAAGAAGATACGGATTAATACGGAATAATATTCTTATAAACGCGGGCGACACATATATCGTGCTGGTTGCCCTTAGAAAACTGCCGTCGGGAAAGCCGTCGAGACAGTTTTCATTGCAACCAGCACTAGACTCTTGGCGTGTGCAAAATTTTCGGTGTGTCTCGCCCTTGTTATATTACTATTGATAATTCAAGGATATGTGAAAAGCACTTTGCAGATTGCATGTGGGAAAAAGCACGAGTCGATGGCAGAAAAGCTTAAGGATTACGCGATTCCGACATTATTTGCTTTCTCATCGTCTGCTTCGCAGCCTGCAGCCATTGAAAATACCAATATCTTTATAAACAACTGTCCAAATTTTAGAATACCATTAACAGTAACAAAAGTAACGGGTGTTTCAATAAGAACGCAATTTTTAAATTTCGTACCATTTCTTTCTGTAAAAGTTGCAACCCTAAAAATTTTACATCTGTTATCCTCGTTCCGCGTTGAAATAATTGATTGATTGGGAAAACGGCCGCATTGTCTCCTGAAACGCCAAGGGGAGTTGGCCAACGAGATCATGCGATTTGACACCGTGCAACTTCTTTCTTTGGGCTTTTTGAAATCTCAGGTCTATGCGGATGACCCTCAAACAACATGTCTACCTTAAAATTCAATAAAAATATCAGCAATCTCTAAAAATAATTTGCGATTTATTTTATTAACTTCTCTAGAAATGAAAATAGGCGAGACTTATGGCTTATATAAGAATAATATCAAAGATGAAAATATAAATGTAATAGCTATTTATGCAACAAGTGCTAAAAGTCGACGTTTATGCACGAGACATGAAAATTATGAAACGAAGCCGAAGGCCGAGTTTCATAACATGTCTCGCGCAGAAACGACTTTTAGCACGCGTTGCATACAATATTTTATCTACGACCTTAATTTTACCGTTATTAATCCATAAATATCGATTTAAGAAAGGTTCGCATCTGCGACACTTTTAATTTATGTCATAATAAACAGTAGGCCACGCCGCGTGGGCGATTGTTTGCCACGCCAGTACTGTCAAGGTGAGTTACGAAATGTAATTATTGATACTCCACATCTGACTGTATTCATTACATAATGCTTTAATTATTTCAAAACACTTTACCTGTAACGCAAGAAGCAACTAGAATAAATTTACAACTTCACTTCCAGTTCGAAATTGTAGTTTTATAAACTCACTTCACACAGCTGATTTCTTTAACCACGGTAAACTATAAAACGTCACTTTTAGTGAAACAAGCTATCGCTCAAAGGCCTACTTTTAGTAGTGGTCGTAGATAATAGTAGTTTGTATACCAAGGCACTGAAGTATAACTTTTTATCACGAATGTGGATTTAGTTGCCGAGGCCCGTAGGGCCAAGGCAAATAAACCACATGAGGGATCAAAAGGAACTTCAGTGCCGAGGTGTACACTATGTTTTATTTGAAATCGAGAAATCGTGAAATTACAACATTTTAACCAAATTTTGTAGGTTATGTTCGCTCCATTGACGTTTATCTATCGCCTCGCCACCTACAAAAAAGTCGTAAAACAATGGATTACTTCACTGCCGATTTCTCGTACTTCACTGCCGATTTCAAATAAAAGCATTAAATAAAATGCATGTTGTTGGTGTAAAAAATACTGCTACATTATATCAACTAAAAACTTTTATTATATCCCAAGTTCTAGGTTTTCGTTTGAAACTAGCTAGATAGAAAACGAAAAAGCAGAATTCAGAACCAAATAAATACAGTTGTGAAGCAATGGCAATTCACAATGTAGATAAATTAAGTGGAAAGGTGAAAAGTTATTTTAGCCGTATTAGACTATATACCCTCCGTTTTATTGGTTTTGTAATAAATTCCTCTACAGTTATTGTTATTCATGGAGCATTTATTTAATTAAAATATTAGTAATACCCAACCTCTACACCGCCACTAGTTTTGACCCGCTGGAATCTGCCATTTTATGTCATATTGAATACGTGGCCAGATTGTTTACATATAAAGTGGCTGTGTTTAGGACTACAGTGACTATATACGAGACAGTGGACACAATGCAGTGCATTCGTTTTTATTGGTTACTCGAGGCACGTAGTATTGGTAGCAATGAAGAGACTGAATTTGATAGCGTTTACATGATTACGTACAGTCGTTTGTGATATGAACAATTGTCAGTGTCAAGAGAAACGAAAACGTGCTATATTACTCTAAAGCATTTACATGTGGACCTACTATATCTTCATTTCATCCTAAATAAATATTGAGGTTATGCCATAAAATACACCGTCACGTGTGACATGCGCCATCAATAGAAATTATCATAGAAGGACGAACACATGCAAAGATAAAGGTGTGCTATATTGTTTTAGTTTTTACAAGTTGTCATGGTCGCTTTTCTTGTAGTTAATTAAGACTGGAGCTTTGATGAGCTGTTCTAAGTGGTACCTACGAAACATTGTACGAAAGGAGCTTTTTATGTTCCCGAACTAGGTGGCTTGTTGTTTAGCTACATGTTCTCTATTTAAACTTTTTTAATCACATACCTGTGTATTCGAACACCGCATACCAATTTTCAAGCAATCTTAAAAGAATAATAAATGAATTGAATGTTTTAAAGTTACATGGAAATAGGGTATTGCGGCTTTAAGAAATTAGACCATACTCCTTACAGTACAAATTCAACCTCCTTTGATTAATTCTATTTATCCAATCCTGTTTGGTATTTAGCTTTTAATCATATTAGTTTAGTTTATTTCATTAGTAATTTTTAATACAAGTAAATAGCTATACATACATTTAGTGTAGTTTGTATAATTCTAGCTAGCGGTAAGCTTACCCACTATTGGTGGAATGTCGAGTTATGGGCCTTGCTGTCCCCTCCCCTGCCTCCCCTAAGTGTTGGGTCGGTGGCCCACATTGTAAAGACAGATGAAGTTAAGACGAGTTAGTAAACGGTCGGTCAACTGATCCCGTTTTTTTTGGTTTTGTGTAATGGCTCGTGTTTATCGTTTTGTGCTCCTGGAGTCACGTATCAATCGACGTGCCACCCCACATGTGAGCCCTCCTGTATGTCCCACGAGGTAAGTGCCTATACGAACTTCTACTTTGCGTGGGTATTATCGAGTCTTACGCTCTCCGTTTAGGTAGAATGAATTTAGTTATTAATGGCCCTGGAGACAGATACAAATCCAAAAAAAGAGGTCGGAAGAAACAAATTCGGAGACGATAACGAACTCACAGCAACTGTAGAGAATAATTTAAACACAAAATCAAAAGATAATTTTTATGAAGGTTTGCAATTGTTATTAAAACGCCCTAATGCGTGTATTATTACGAAATGGGACTATATTGAAAAAAAAATTGATAAAATACCTGCTTATTTTCATGCTTAGTCCGAGAATATAAAAATGACCATTCGTACAACAGTATCACACATGGTTTCTCCAACGAATGTAATACTGGAAGCAGTTGACCGTTGACCCACCTTTTAGAAACATTTTTCCATTCATGTTTTTATGGGAATCATTACAGCGCAGTTCAGAGCTGAAAAATAGGTCACAACTTGGCAAAAAACCTCTTGTCCCTCTGTCCTCGCCCTCAACTACTTATTTGTGGAACACCCAGGAGATCGGCTTCCTTTACCCACTGGCGCAATTGGTTGTCGTTTTCGTAAGTGCAGGATTCACCCAAACACAAATATAAGGGATGTAAAAGCAATATTCAAAATTTCATAGTTGTTGACAAGTGACAGAAAATGAGGTTAAAAGTAGTCACTATCATGTAAATGTTGTGATATGTGTGCCAATTAATAAACACTAAATACGAAACTGACGTAATGGCTTCATTACCTAACCGAAATAGTGTCAAATGAATGACATAATGACATTTGCCTACTAAAATATTTTTGACATGACATTTATCTTAATGCACTTTTCACAATCGTCGGCAGTTGTAGATAAAATTTAGTACAATACATGTGTGATAATGCATCATCGATATACTTGTGTGTTACACACACGTATATTAATGATGCTCTTATCCCTCTTGTATAGTAAATAACTATTAATAACTGCGTGTAAGAAGGTTCCATTAAAAGATACACTCCGTTGTATTTATAATGTAGATATCGCATAAAGCGTTTCTGAACCTTTTCTATCTGATCCTTATAAATAACGTATCCTGGAGACGTATAACAGCAGATAATTCTAACCTGGTCGAACATAGGAATTAAAAGGTTTAATTAAAGCAAGCGTTTTTTTAAAAATTTAAATCAAATCGTATCGAGAAACCTAACATTTTCAGAGCACTATTTACAGATAATATGGCGGTATGCTTCGAAAATGTCAGTAAACCGTGAAAAGCAACACCCAAATCCAGGATATCATTTTTGACTTAGAAAATTAACTACCTATATTGTAAATCTATCTAATAAAATTTTTGTTTCTAGCGAACGTAATGGTAGATGATCAGTGTCCAAGATGTTTTCTTGACTCCGTTGATAAATATTGTCAGTATCTTTTTGAACTAAGTAGCAGTCGTCAGCAAATTCTATTACCTTCAAGATATGGATCGTCTGCTAACAGAGCATGCTTCGAGTATTCTATGACAGCTGGTAAGTCGTTAATACAAAAATAATAATGGTTTAAAATTTACACCCCGCACTCCACTAATGCGTTATATTCTTTATACATGCAGAACCAAAATAAAAAGTTGTATGTACCACCTACATACTTAATCAATATTATTGTCCTCTTCGCTCTCTCCGCTTCGAATCGCGCTTTAAACATTCCCTCGTGCTATAACCTATTGATTATGCTGTAAGAAACTGACTATTCGCAAGTTATTCACAATTAGTGAAAAATTCCAAGATACTGCGCATATTATTTGGCCGCGCTTCTAGTCCCATTCCGTTCTTCAAAGCATGCGTGAGGAAAGAAAATAAAGATAAAGCAACTATTCCTTCAATTAGTTTACGAAAATGGAAAAATATTATAAAATAGTGCTCACCCTTAACACGTTTACCTCCTCGCAATCACACTATTTTATCAAAATAGAACTCTTGTCCACCCAATTTCTAAGTGAGATCTTTTAAAAGTAAACGAATCTCGTAACCGCTTCCACTTCCCAGCTTCAAATCGCCTAATCGGTTTGCTAGTTTAATAACAAAAACACCCTTGACGCCCCATTCCGTACATAACTGCTGAACGATGGGGAAAAATGAAAATTTTATTTAAATCAGACGCGAACACGCCCAATTATCTAGCAAGCGTTGTCATTGCCAACAAACATAATTTTCCTTAAACTTGCGGTTTACCTCACTGACTCGCTCCGATAGGAAAAGTTCGTCGTGTCGAACCTGCCCTATTATTAGGGCGCTATGCATCACAGGCTTTTCATTATCGTAACACACCGGACCAATATTTATAAACGGCCACTTATCCGGGCGAATTTAAAAATTAAAGTCTGCCAATTTGGAGGTCACAACACATTGAAATTTGGGTATGCGGTAGCACGCCGTCTCATGTTCCGGAGGGATTTACATCTCCCCAGGTTAAATTTTCTTGCAAAACTCACTTTATTCAGATTTATTGGTGTTTGTTGCGCAAAACAACAAACGTACGAACGGGTCGTTACTCACTTTCTCATTCAGGCCACGACTGGAACAAATTACTATATTATGTAGCTTTATAAATTGCAACCGTTTGAGCAATCTCCGAAAGTTTGAATGCGGCTTTATTCATTTCAAAGCCTCGCATTTTAAGGGAGTTGTGAGGTTATAACTGATATTTGTTTAAATTGTGCAGTAAGTATTTAAATTCTTCCAATAAGTTATTGTTGAGACAGATTTGACTATCAATAAAACAACGTAGTAGATAAAACTTAACAAAGCAGCTGGTTTGAGCGGTAAATAGATCAAACTGAACCATTTTTTACAGAAACCATTAGTTGACTCTGTATAAACAAATATATCTAATACAGATACCCAACTGGTCGAAGGTGCAAATTTAAAGACGATAAGAAGATCCATGTTAAGGGATTTCTGAGCTAAAACTGCTGCGCCGTAGCACCCCTTTGGCTAGTATCTTCAAGTTCACTGGAAGTGATCGATGTCCTCAGTGATGCAACGAAACGGTGCTACTATGAAAACAGCACAATCCATTTTGAGACCTAGGTGCGTGTAAACCTGCCTCACTCTGCATTGTAGTGCAAAGTCTATAATACGTACAGATTGTAACGAGCCTGATTCGTATCTCAGATTTTTAATATTTAAACCCGCTAACGCAAATTTGACCTATAACTTTGATAATGTATTAATTAGATTAAAGGCGCATTCTGCATTTGAAATCGTGTCCATGTGAATTGATAGTACATTGAGAAAAGTCAGCCGATCAACCCAAAAGCTAGTTAAAACAACGCGGTTTTGCGGGAACTAAAAACATTAGTGATTGAGTTGCAGCAGCGAGGGGACCAGCCAAGGTAGCCACCAACGCTTAGTTCTTGGAGGTGATATCGCACAGTGTTGGAAAGCATCTTGGAAGTCCATATAACTCACAGCAGGCAGCCTCTTCAGAGATTTCAATCAGAAAATACCCGAGCTCCCCAATGGGCGTGAGAGGTGCAAATTTGAACAGCGACATCATCAAAGGCCCAACTTCACGGAGTCCGATTCAGGTTTTCGCTGATAACAAACGTGAAACCGGGTTAGTCCATTGACCACCAATGTATTTAATCAAATCCACAATTCAGCGCTAAGTTGCTACATACCTCGAGCCGAGCACATTATTGAGTAATATTGTAACGTGGAATTGTGACGTCGGCTTCGGGGCGTGACAGCATAGTCACCAAATACTTGCGAGCGATTACGCGTACGCAGTCCCGGACTAAAATGAATTTTGGCGGAGTGCGTAAAATATATGTTTGGTTGAAATTGTAAAAAATCTGAACAAGCGCTTAGCACTTAGTCATTTTCTACGGCTACTGTTTTCTTATACGAAATTAAACGCCATTATTCTAATCTTTAATAGCTTCAAACCAGTAGCAATAGTAAACTAATAAAGAAGCCGCGTAGCGCAGTTGGAACTGCGCTAAGCTTGCATTCAGCCGCAATCTCGGATGCAAGAATCCGGCTTGGTAAAACCATTCACAGTTGAACACAAAATTAACTGTGATCTACTCAGAATCACACACCTAAGAAATAGAGTAACACGATCAACACATCACCAAGACACATACCTCACACAATGGCTGCTGCGCAAGGACAAAATGTGCGCTCCATCTTTGTAACCCGAATCAGGGCAAGTTGTGCATTATACCGATTGTGACGGACCGAATATATTTTAATTCATTATCTCGAATTTGTTCACTATACGCCCGGAAACTTTCCTCGCGTCTCGGTGCTTACTAGGTTACCTATCTGGGATTTCTTTAAATTTTGGAATTGTGGCTGCGCTATTTCTGCGTATCTACATTTAATGCAATTACTGGCTTCCATTTTGGAAAACGGGCATTTCTAAATCCTCTTCTGAACTACAAGTTGCTTTTTTCGTGGTTCCGTTTTGGTGACACTTTATGAGTAGAATTATCCCGAAAAATGCATATAATCCAGTGCGTGCTTGGATTTTGGTATTAGTTATTTTACACGCACCTCTCTGGGAATACAGGATTGAATGATAGTTTCGGAAGCCGAAACCTTCAGACCGTTTAAATTCGTAAGGTAGACTTTGCTAGTCTTTTTAATGCCGACGAGCTGACGTTTAGATTCCATTTCAGGCCTCTTTTTCTTGTTATTTGTTGGAACCCTTCGTCGATGACCGCTGCTTATTACTGGGGCTGGTTTTAACAGTTTTAAGCGTGGCCCTTGGTGTCACAACTTGTTCTTGTTGTCCCCTCTGTATTCATCGTGGCCCCCTTTAACTGCGATCTGTCGAAGTCTACGCCGTCGACTGTGCATCACGTAGAGGAGAGGAAATAGCTACCGTAGGTCTCCGCTCCTGGAACAAAAGGTAAGTCGTTTCTTGTACGCTGCGTTATTGAACTCATGAACGGCGATATCCCGGGCCCCAGCTGGTGACAGCAATTCAACCTGGAGGTCCCGATAGTACTTCGTGTCTTGCCCTCGCGCTTACAAATTACTGTATAAATTCAACATCTAGCAGCAATCTACAGTTGCTTTCTTGCGAAATTGCCTTGTTGCATTGTGCTGTTAACTAGTTGTAAAAATAACAAATGTGACTTATTTGTATAACTCACTTTAGGAGCGCGCTGTTACCGAAGAAATTGTTTGTGTTTTCTTTAAATTCACACGAGAGCTGTATTTAAGCGCAAATTAGCGTATCATAACTGCTGAAGCCTCCGCGATCGGATACGATGCGATAATAAGCGATAACATATAGAAGCTTTTTCTTGTGCGCTTTATATAACGCACTCATTTTAGAGACCCGTTCGCTGTCGGCTGTTTGCGCCTAATAATTCTAGTTTCGTCAGTTAGCTGGCACGAGACCCGTGTGCTAGTATTTAATTATCGGGAAAGTCAAGTATAATACATCAAACGTAAATTTTCACTCCTAGACTCATCTTGAGTTTAACGAGTCCAGTTTAATGATTATTTGTGGAGACATTTTAGCGATGATGAAATATATGGTTAACTTTTTCACTTTCACCATTTTACAAGATATTTCGATACCTTTCGTTAGGGTTGTTATGTATATATATTGTTTTGTTTTGTGATAGCTCAACATTTAAACTAGTCATATAATTTGCATATCAATATAGATGTTTTTTCTTAATGTGGCGAACCTTTTGTCTGCCAAAACGTATTGGGGAAAATTACAGCTTCGGTACTCGATTGTATTTTGACTATTTTTTTGGTTTATTACTATATGTATTATATATTACCGAACATTGCAGTAAAGTCGACAATGTAAGTGGAACTATTTTATGGGTTCTTTTAATTTTTTGGTGAGATTGTGTCCGCTATTTAGAACCGATAGCGTTTGGTTCCCATCGTGCTTCGGGAATTTTAGTTTTTTAGCGCCTTGGCTTATATTTGTTTTATTGATTTTCTATACCGCGATTACGCTGAAGCTGGATCGAGATTGAAACTGGGCAATTCGTGCCACCTGTATTAATATATTTTATACCCTTTTCTTATATACATTGCTAGTAATGAATCTAACCGTATCCTGCATGTCCTAGCATGTTAAGTTAGCACGCCGTATATGTAATCGAATTGTTTTAAGTGGACACGCGTTATAGTCTCTTAGCGCGAGTGTGACGTTAGTAAGAGCGCAATACAGATAATTCGGCACGCCAAGTGATAAAGATATCGCAGCATTGCAGTTAGGAAAAACTGCAACGATGCCTTGGACCCGCGGTAAGTCAGTCGTACAGAAGCCCTCAAAAAGTGCGTAGCGACCTGCAAGTTAGGGTCGCGAGCAGATAGGCGACTCGTGCTTTACGAAAATAGTGAATGTTTGGCCTGCAGTAATCGCCGCCCGCCCACGAAGGCTGATGAGCGCCGAAATACGCCTTGAGAGGATCCAACCACTTGGGCGGTCCCGCAAAAGGTTAGCTACCTCGTTCCGTAGAATAAAGCTGTTATCAGTCGCCAGAAAAGCGCTGTTCGTGCCCTGCCACGAGAATACTAGGGTAACCAATAGCCACGTTAGTTCGTATTAGAAACTGATACAAAATAAGAGGCGATTGCAACATCCTTGGTAATTGCTCCAATGGATGGTGGCGTATCAAAGACGACGGGGATTTACCTGTAAGCAGCTGACGCAAGATTATTGCGTCATCGACCGCCTCAATACGCCGTTTAAATTAAACGGGCCGACTTTGCGTTGCTAATCAAACTCTAGCGGACTATTTAAATTGTTTTGTATGCCTCTAGCGTATAGCCTTTTGTATTGTGTATTTTTTATATATGTGTTTTCTGGTATTTGTGCTTTATTGCAAATTATATGTCTTTTTATGTAAACTGTTGGGTTTTCATTGCTGGCAGTGCTTAGCGGTGTAAGTTCAGTATTACAAGTGACAACGAGCTGACCTCAAACAATACTAGCTTCTCCTTAGCCGCACTGATATTGATAGAGTCTTATACCTCACCGAATGAATAAGCTAGCGACCCAGGACAGTGTAAGGTAATTATAGGGCTGGGTAAAAAGCCGTGTTACACGATCCACGCTCCTCTTCGAGCTAGAAGAAGTATGTCTTTTTAACGTCCTCCTCACACACCAGCATTTCTCCATTCCGAATAAGGCTTAGCCTCAGCCACGTTATACGATAGACGCAAGCGTATAAAACACCTGCCTCTACACCGCAAGGTAAAATGAGGTTACCGACAATACATACATACACACAGTAATAGTAAACTAAGATATATAAATATTTAGTATTATCCGTTGTATTTTTAATAGCCTCGTAATTTATTTGTTTATTTATTTATTAGTTTCCCTCGCAATTTCAGACCCTTTGAGGAGGCTTTTCGTCAAAAGTTGTTCCGTTTCGTGCTTTACAAATACATTTATCCTGTCACTCTATATGCTTTACTACTAAAGTTGCCCAGGTGAATTCAGCTCTCCTTTCTTGGCGTACACATCGCCCGTTACAAACCTTCATTATACTGTTACTAGCAGTCCAGTGAGACAAATGTCTCATTTAACGCGCCTTCAAACCTCGATCGGTTAGGCAACCACCCATACCTGGAAGGTGTCAAAGTGGTTGCCTAACCGATCGAGGATTTAAGGCGCAGAGGGTCGCAGCTACGTTTGGCGGCCGAAACAGTTTTTATTTAATACGCGTTCTATTTGAAAAACGGTCTTTTTGTGATTTCTCGAAAACCGGAAGTGTCATGTGACTGAAATTCGGTTCCTGACCTGACATGACCATTCCAAACATATAACTTTCATAACTTTTTTCTCTATCTCTTACGGTTTGGCTGCTGAAACAGCGTCCCGGACAAAACAGTGTCCCGGACAAAACAGCGTCCCAGACAGACACGTCTATTAGATAAAGGATGTATATTATTTCACAACATTCGAAGGTGGAGCCACCAACGGTATAGTGCAAAAACTTACACTTACAATTGTTGAGTCGTTTCTTGCGTTTATAAATCGAATTAAAACACAAATATTTAGGTAACCAACCCGCGGATGAGTTAACATCTACGTGAGCTATCTATTCGGATATTATAATCAATGGCAGTATATAAAAATGGTGTGATAGCCTCCGCAGGAGTAGCCATCGCTATTACAAAAAAAAATGCTCATTCCCAACTACCAAAACTAAACCTAAATGGTTGAGGAACTATGGAAATCATATTGCAATTTTATAACAATAACAATGTAAATGTATAAATCTAGATATACAGTTTTAAATAAACTACATCGAAGTGTCACCATTTACTTCCAGTGGGAAGCTTCGCCCAAAGAAAAAGAAACCGCCGCTTACACGAAATGTCGGTCGGTCAAGTTATCTAAAATTAAAAGTTGCAGTGCATGACGGGATTACGTCGATTACGGCTAGACATGTTTTGTTGCAAATCAAAATGTTTGCTCGGTACAGTTTCTCTAGGGCTATTAATATAGACGTTTCGCCGCAGTAGTTGTACTTGTACAGAACGCAATTTTAGTTTTACTCAAATTGATTGCGACCCACGGGAGACTGCGTACCCGCCTAAGCCCCAATTATTGCCGTATACAAATATGTTCATAGTTTCGATTCCGACACTCGGTGGCTATTTATCCTGTTCTCAAGATAAATTCAATAACAATCCAAAAAGTAATGTATGAATAATACATGTCACGTGTGCGTGGCGCGTCCCGGGGGCGAAACGACACAAAGCTGACACCCGATATTGAAATAGTTTCTTACAGCGACACCGGCGAGGACTTCCTGAAGACGACCGTCACAACCTCTTGCGTACATCTACATCACGCTTCCGCCTCTTCATTGTCGTTTGCGTTTATTGGGTTGCGGCAACACTCAATAAAACTAAATACGTGGGCTGCGTGCCGAGCGTTTTATAAATTTTTATACGCCATAAAGTTGCAGAGGCTTCTGATTTAATGGGGGTATAAGTGGATATTTTGGCTTCGAGTGGAGTTGCTCCACACACGCACCATAAATGAAATTAGTGGTGCCGAAATGCGGCGTGTATCACAGCAAACTTTTCAGCTGTGGAATATTTTCAAGTTTTATCATTAAGACTCCCGGGAGCAATGTTTCAATGTTTGGTTCAACAACCTAGGTCTTTGTACTTCTAGTGGTTACATAGTTTAAATACTTTAAAGTGAAGTGATATCGTGTGAACAGACCAATTATATTCCAAAACCTCATAGCTGGAATATAAGGCACTAACAAATGTTCGTCAACGGACTCTGCTTCGTGTTAAAATGTTAATCATTTATTTCTAAACCCACCTCATCTCCAGGCCCCAAGACTCTTTTCTCCTTGTGGGTTCCAATTCAATTTCTTCATCTTCATATTATTGCCGATTTCTATCTAGTTAGTGATACGCCAAAATTATTCGTGGGGAATTCTATCTGGTAAGTAGACTTTCGTAGGAATCAATTTACAAAATCTTGTATCTTGTTGGAAACTGCTGATGTTACCTTCCAAGTTCCGTAACCATTCAGTTGCACAGACTTAATATCTAAATTAAATAGTGATAGTTTGATTTATCCAAATATCTCTGAGCAAAAAATTTTTTTGGTATTCAAAGGTTCTGTGCCCTTTTTTGAATTCGGGTTTGCATATTTTCTTCCTTAGTAATAATGAATCCCAGGTAGTAGCAAATGGCGACATTTTCAATCACTTCATCACTGACATGGAACCTATTGCCATTCGCATAATCTTCTATTCGGTTCTAGAAATTACTGCTATTATATCAAACTATCCAAAGATAAATGAAATAGTAGAGAATATATATAACGGAAAACCTTGTTTGACTCTACTTTTAACTGATGCGTATCTTTTTGTTTACTTTTTCATGGTGGACTGACGAGATAAATTAATGTAGAGATTTTTGTAATTAAACCTTCACATCATTTTTCCTTATTTGCTCTAAAATCTTTAACCCAAACTTTACTATTTAACTGAAAATATATTTGACTTTTTCCTTTATAGTTCTGTTTTTGTTTATTCTGATTATTCTCTACTACAATTTGTGTAGAAGGAATTATAGATATTAACGATACAAGTTTGGTTATGAGCATATTAACGACAAGAGTTTGATTGCCAAAAACGAGGCGGTGAGCCGAGTTTTGCGGAAATCAAACGAGTCTCGTTAAGTACCGTAAGCAAACGTGTATTGTTCAATATTTTATCTTCATCAATAATTTCTGGTTCATTGTATTTCTTTATATAAAAAGAGTGCGGTAATGAAGCTGAAAATTAATTTGGTTAGGAGTCTATAACAACACTGATGAAGATAATAGTATATTATGATACGAGTTTTGTAAGAAGCATTTTGTAGCACGCACGGATTTAGGGTACGACGAGCGAAGCGAGGAGTGCCCTAAAGGAGTAAGTGCTACAAAATGCCTTATAAACGAGGTATCATACAGTATTTTATCTACTTTGCCACTTTTTTAAGCAAAAAATGAAAATTTTTAGTATTTTTATTATAGCATCGCTTTGTGCCTATTACGATACGCAAACGCGTATCGTAATGGCCTCAGTACGAAGGCAAAGTAGATAAAATGTTTTATGCCACTAACCTTTAAAAGATGTTGAAATGTTGCATTATCCGAACATAATTGTTTAGGCAAGCCAAATCTTGAGAACGTTTCACGTAAATATTTAATTACTACATTTCTTGAAGTACTTGGAAGTTCAAAACATTCGATCCATTTACTCGTCACGTCCTCTAATACCAAATATTCTTTATAAACGACCCAAAAAGTCAACATGTAATCTAGTCCAAGGTTGGTTTTGCCAATTCCACGGTATCAGTTGTGAAATTGGAGGGTCACTAGCAAAAACGGAGCATCTTCTACACGATTTAGGTACATTTTCTATTGCCTCATCAATAAAAGGCCACCAAAAGTAACATCTGGCTAGTGCCTTCATTTTCACAATACCCATATGGGCACAATGTAATTCTTGTAAAATACTAGAAATCATTTTTTTCCGGAATTACTACTCTGTAACCGCGCATTAAACAACCTTGTTCTAACGGGTGTCCGCCGGCAAATTTCATTTTTAAACTTGAAATAAAATTTTTATTTCTTAAAATATGTTATTGAAAAAAAATACAAAATAAACCTTAATCTTTGGGAAATTATTTGTGAAACAGCACATCCGTCAAATGACGCCCCTCACGTCGTATCACTTTTTCCAAACGAACTTGAAAATTTTGCACCACACGCGTAAGCATAGCAGGTGTAATCGCACGAATTTCTTGGGTGATGTTCTGCTTTAACACATCCAAAGTGGTGGTGCATTCTCGTAGACTTTTGATTTGAAATATCCCCACAAAAAAAGTGGGTGTCCAGTGGCAAATTTCCTACGAGAATGCACCACCCACTTTGGATGTGTTAAAGCAGAACATCACCCGAGAAATTCGTGCGATTACACCTGCTATGCTTACGCGTGTGATGCAAAATTTTTAAGTTCGTTTGGAAGAAGTGATACGACGTGAAGGGCGTCATTTGGCGGATGTGCTGTTTCACAAATAATTTCCCAAAGATTAAGGTTTATTTTGTATTTTTTTCAATAACATATTTTAAGAAATAAAAATTTTATTTCAAGTTTAAAAATGAAATTTGCCGGCGGACACCCGTTAAATACAATTCATTTTTGCAAAAATAAAATTGTTTAACGTCAGGCAACGCGTTATTTTTTTCAGGCCATCCGTTTAGTACATAAAATATAACTTTGTTCAAAACCGGATCTTTAGCCGTTTCGTGTTTTATTTTAGCACAATCAATTACAGTTTGATTTTCAGCAATGTAATGTAAATAAGTAAAATCTGTGACTTCTTTAGCTGCGGCTCCTACCGGTAACCTAGAAAAACAATCGGCGATATTTTTGTTTGTAGGAACATACCTAATTTCATAGTCGAAAGAAGATAAAACATGCGCCCACCACTGCAAACGATTTGCTGCAAAAATCGGAATAACTTTCTTTTCACCGAATATGGACAACAACGGTTTATGATCCGAATATAGAAAAAATGTTCTTCGGTATAAATATTGAAAAAATTTCTTTACACCAAAGATTATTGCTGCTGCTTCTTTTTCAATCTGGGAATATTTTGATTCCGCTGAATTTAACAATCGCGAAGCAAAAGCTATCGGCCGTTCAGTCATATTATCATCTATATGACTTATTCCAGCCCCTAATAATCCGACATTCGAAGCATCAACCGTCAATTTTATGTCTTTTTCGGATCAAAATGGGTCAGGACCGTAGAAGACCCTAAAATCTCTTTGATTTTGTTAAAACTTATCTCGCAATCGCGTGACCAACAGCAAGTTGTATCTTTTCTTAACAGTTGATAAAGTGGCTGCAAAATACTCGAAGCATTTTTAACAAATTTACAGTAAAAAGTTACCATTCCTAAAAATGATTTCAATTGTGCAATTGTTTCAGGTCTTGGAACCTTTTTAATTGCATCAATTCTTTCGCCAGTGGTGTATAACCCATTTTTGTCTATCTTGTGACCCAAATACGTTAATGAGTTTTAAAAAAAATCCATTTTTCCATTTTGTATTTAAACCACATTCTTGTAATTTTTGGAAAACTAGATCTAGACTCTGGCTATGCTCGATATCATTACACCCAGTAGCAAGAATGTCGTCCAAAAAACACACTACTCCTGGTATACCAGCAAAAAGTTGTTCCATAATATTCTGAAAACTGGCGAGAGCTATTTTGATGCCATATGGTAAACGAGTATAAGCAAATAACCCCTTATGAGTGTTGATTGTACACAATTTCATAGAATTTGTGGTTAATTTTACCTGTTGGTGGGCTTCCGATAAATCAATTTTAGAGAATTTTATACCACCGTTGCGTTGAGTTGTGTAAATAGATACTCAATACTCTAAAAATTGATTAATCGTTATTTTGAAGTCACCACATAGGCGTAAACTTCCGTTTGGTTTTAAAACCGGGACAATGGGTGATGCCCATTCTGATAATTCTATTGGAACTAAAGTTTTAATTTTTACCAATCTTTCCAACTCATCTTCTATTTTTGGTTTCAAGGCAAACGGAACTGGCCCCGCTTTACATAATTTAGGCGGAACATTTTCTTTTAACTTCAATTCTACCTCAAATTTATTGAATGCGCCTTAACAATTTTCAAAAATTGCCTTATATTTAACAAATACATTTTCCATATAATTCTAATGATCAGAATACAATATTTTAGAAATACCTAAACCTAATATTTGTGAATGTTTTCGTCCCAACTGGAGAGGACCACCATTTTTAACAACATATGTTTTAAAAATATAGGAATTATTTTCATAGCAAACATTAACGCCGGTCCCAGACTACTCGCGAACGTTCGCAAGTAGTCTGGCCACTCGTGTTATGTGTATGCTCGTGCACGCACTCATGCAGTTCCCATCGGTTGTCGGTAGAATAACGCGAGCCAAAGGAAAATTATAGTAATGGGCATAACCGGACAATTTTCATAACCGAATTATTTGCATTCGAATTATATTAATAACCGAATGATTATTTGAATAATCATTTGAATAAATTTGGGCGCGATAACCAAATGGTGTTTTCAGTACAACCTGCTTTGTTTATGAGTTATGAAGTATTTATATTTACAGAATTTTGAGCACTGCGTAGGTCGCTGAGATATGGCACGTAGTACCTTTGAATAGAGGTTTTATATTCAAAGCGTAGTACGTATCAGCATGAGGCTATTTTTCATTCGAATACTTGGAACAAAAACCGAGTTACATAGGTTATTTCAATAACCGGATAACCGGTTATTTTTCATTCGAATAAGCCCATCACTAGAAAATTATATCGATTTTGCTTGTAGTCGCACTCGCGAATGTTGCTAGCACAAGTATATACGAGTAGTCTGGAAGGTTAAGCAAGCATTCGCGAACGTTCGCGAATAGTCTGGGACCGGCTTGATTAACAAAACCAATGGTTTTAATTGTAAACCAAAATAATATTTTAAAATAAGATCATTTTTATACAAAGTTTTATTTTTAAAATAAATATTGTATGTGTCCTCTGAGAATGCAGAGTAAGCAAACCCAGTATCTGCTTGAAATGCGATTATATTATTTTCCACCAATAAGTTTATACAAAAATAGGATCACAAAAATTTACATTATTTTGAACTTCAAAATTATTGCTTTCAATAATGAAAGTTGTTCAATTTCTGATGCTAAAAAATTATTTGGAACCTTTCTATTTGTACACATGGGCTTCAAATGACCTTTCCGACCACACCTGTGGTAACCGAAATTTTTATACCTACCTGCACTCGATTTGTGATTTTTACGGCCACACACTAAGGCCCTGAACACACGGAGATTCCGTATCCGAGATTCGGTATGCGGGATACAGAATCCGAGTCTGTTCAGACACGGCGACTGAATCTCAGACGCGGGCCTTCAGTCACTTGCAGTGCCGTGCTGTTTTGGACCTAGCATTGCTGTTCTTTGTTTCTGTCGAATTAGTCTAGATGTGCTGTATTTAAAGTCACGGATTGGGCTCTACTAAGCTAATAAATTTTTCATTGTCAAATAATGTACCCACTATGATCGTTGTATAGTAAGGAAATGGAGAGATAAGAAAAATCGGCCGCCGGCGACACAATCTGTATCTCGGATACCGATTTACCATTGAAGCATATGGAGCATATGAGTCCACGTGTACCAGGGCCTGGACACGCCTACTTTTGCCAGCCAGAACATATGATATCAGATCATAGGCGTAGCAGATTTTCTTCAACTTCTATTTAAATCGAATAAGCAGGGCGTTCCTTACTATACAACGATCATAGAGCGTACATTATTTGACAATGAAAAATTTATTAGCTTAGTAGAGTCCAATCCCTGACTTTAAATACAGCACATCTAGACTAATTTGACAGAAACAAAGAACGGCAATGCTAGGTCGATAATAGCACGACACTGCAAGTGACTGAAGGCCCGCGTCTGAGATTCAGTCGCCGACTCAGATTCTGTATCCCGCATTCCGTATCCGAGATTCGGTATGCGGGATACAGAATCCGAGTCTGTTGAGACACGGCGACTGAATCTCAGAAGCGAGCCTTCAGTCACTTGCAGTGCCGTGCTGTTATGGACCTAGCATTGCTGTTCTTTGTTTCTGTCGAATTAGTCTAGATGTGCTGTATCTAAAGTCAGGGATTGGGCTCTACTAAGCTAATACATTTTTCATTGTCAAATAATGTACGCTCCATGATCTTTGTATAGTAACAAACGCACTGATTATTCGATTTAAATACAAGGTGCAGAAAATCTGCTACGCCTATGATATGATATCGCGTGTTGTGGCTCGCAAAAGTATGCGCGTCCAGACCCTAGACACACGTGGATTCTGTATGCGAGATACGGAATCCCAGATACAGAAAATACACGCGCTCAAATGGAGCTGTTCACACGGCATTCAGCGACGCATACAGTATCTGGCTGCAAATTTTCCTTATCTCTCCTTTTCTGTATCTCGGATACCGATTTACCATTGGAGCATATGGTGCATATGAGTCCACGTGTACCAGGGCCTGGACACGCCTACTTTTGCCAGCCAGAACATATGATATCATATCATAGGCGTAGCAGATTTTCTTCAACTTCTATTTAAATCGAATAAGCAGGGCGTTCCTTACTATACAACGATCATAGAGCGTACATTATTTGATAATGAAAAATTTATTAGCTTAGTAGAACCCAATCCCTGACTTTAAATACAGCACTTCTAGACTAATTCGACAGAAACAAAGAACGGCAATGCTAGGTCCGTAACAGCACGACACTGCAAGTGACTGAAGGCCCGCGTCTGAGATTCAGTCGCCGTGTCTGAACAAACTCAGATTCTGTATCCCACATACCGAATCTCGGATACAAAATCCCGTGTGTTCAGGACCTAACGCCTAACTAAATAAACTAAATGATCTAGATACGAAAGCCGTAAGCATGAATATCAAATTAGACAATATAAAGAAAACCAACAGATTAAGACACAAAATAAAAAACTAAAGAGGGAAAATAAAGAAATTAAGGAGCTAATGGATACACAAAATATAAGGTAGAATACTTGAAAAAGAAACGAGAAAAAAATTATAATATCTACCAGGAGTAGAAGAATTAAGTGAACAAGATTTAGAGTTGAAATAAAGAGCCATAATAATTATTAGAGACATGAAAGTTGAAATAGATATGGAAAAAAATCTAAGAAATTAGAAGATTGGGAAAGAAAGTAAAAGGAAAACAGAAAAACAGATCAATTTTAGTTGAATTAACAACAATGTCCAAAAAACATAAGATACTGAGAGCCTCAAAGAATTTGAAGGGAAAATATCTGGATAAATGAAGATTATCAAAAATAAGTTCGGGAAGAAAAAAGAAATTAATACAATATATGATTGAAGCAAGAAAGAAGGGTTACAACGCAAGTTTGATACATAATAAACTAAAAATGAATGATGAAATGCGGACAATACAACAACTAAAGGGGGGAAACGCAAAGAAAGAAGACCCTCCGGCAACACAGCAATTATAAATTAAAAACACAGGAAATACAAACACAAAAAAAAATTTAAACAGAGATAAACAAGGAAATAGAAAATAATCCCAAGGAAAAAAGTTAGAAAACTAGAACAATGAGCGAAAGATCAACCCAAAACAAAGATGATGAAGAGTTAAGAAAACAGTTACGAACAATAAGTAATACTGACTGTAGGTCAAAAAAACTAAACAATGAACCAATCAGGACCGCTACTAATGGAAACGACTGCTACGTTCTAGGAATTAACGTTGAGATATTGGAAATTAAACAAAAACAAGGAGAAGTAGATATAAGGGAAAGAAAAAAAACAGAAACTAATAAACAATTCAGAATAGGGACGTAGGATGTAACATCTTCAACAGGAAAAGAAAGTGAAATAGTGAAAGAAATGAAACACTCTGATACAAAAATTATGGGAATAAGTGAAACAAAGAAAAAAGGACCAGGAAGTAAATTACTAATGGATAAATATAACTTATACTACTCAGGAAGGCATCAAAAACAAAGAGCAAAAGAGGGAGTAGGTATAATTGTATATGAGGAAGTAGATAATACAATAAGTAAATTTTAAAGAATAAGTCCGATAATTGTGGCACTGGAAATAGAACTACATGCAAAAATAAGTATGATACAAATATATACACCAATAGAGAAAGCAGAAGAACAAGAGGTTTTAGATTTCTACTCCGATTTACAAATACTGATAGATAAAATTAGAGAAGAAAATTACCAGGTAGTGATTATGGGCGACTGGAACGCAAGAATTGGAAATGGCGAAAATAAAAGTATGGGTTGCAAAGGAAATAATGAAGAAGAAAGAATAAATAAAAATGTAAAGAAAATGATAGAGTTTTGCCAACTAAATGACTTAAAAATAGGAAGTACTTACTAGAAACAGCTGCTAGAGGAGAGAAATACATTCACAGCGGAAGAGAGAAATGCTAGAAGTATAACTGATTATATAGTATATACACAAGAAATGGAAAATAAAATAAACCAGATTAAAACAATACCAGAGGCGGACGCCCAACACAGATTATTAACAGCATTAGTAAAAGACGTAGAGCTAACATGGGAAAAACCAAAAGAATATGAAAGAATACAAATACACATACACATAAAAACCAGAAAAAAAACAGTATGATGGAATGAAGAAGTGAGAAAATCGATTAAAAACAAAAAAAATGGCATGGAAAAAATATAGAGAGACAAAGCAAAAAGTAGACAGACAAAAATACATAAGTAAAAGGAATATAGCAAAGGAAGTAGTACGAGAAGCAAAGAAGAAAAGCTGGTAAGACTTCGGTAAATAACTCGAACAAACATATCAAGAAAATATCAGGAACTTCTGGAATGCTGTACGAAATATGTAGGGAAACAAAAAGAATATAATAAAAGGAATAAAACAAAACAATGAAGTAAAATCTGATATAAAAGGCAGACTGGAAATATGGGCAGAATTTTTCTCAAAGAAATTCGGAATGGAAGAAAGAGCAAATGGAAAGGAGACCGCTAGAAATACAATAGAAGACGAGAGAATAGACGAGGGAAAGAAGTTCTAGAAAATATAAACACAGAAGAATTAGACAAAGCAATGAAAGGTATCAAACTAGGAAGGGCAAGCGTACAAGACGCAATAGAACCAGAGATGATAAAGTTCCTAGGAGAGAAAAAAAAGGGAATGGTTACTAAACATATTCAAGAAAACCTGGGAGACAGAAGAAATCCCAGAAGATTATGCGGACTGTGAGAACTATAGAGCTATATGCATATCCTCCACCACCTTTAAATTATACACCAAAATAATAGAAAGAAGATTGAGAAAATATACTGACAACAGACTGGAAGAAGAACAGGCAACTTTTAGGACAAGAAGACAAACACATGATAATATACACATTTTAAGAAGTATACCAGAAAAGAACTCGACTCAATACAGAAGAATATAATATAGGACTGCCTAAAACTACTAATGAAATTTGTAAGAGTGATAAGAAGTATATATAAAACAGTAAATGGCATAATTAAACTAAATGGAGAGAAATCAGAGAATTTCAAGATGGAGGTAGAAATAAAACAAGGGGATAGTTTAAGCCCGCTACTCTTCATAGTAACTATGGACGGATTGCTAAAAAATACTAAGACCCGAACCAAACAAAGCCAGACAGTAGTAGGGTATAATAATCTAATACCAATAAAAATTGACTGCCTATTATATGCAGACGATATAGTGCTAATAGCAGATAACCACAAAAAGATGAAGCAGTTGATGAAAATATGGAGCAAAGAAATGTAAATTAATATAAAGAAATGTAAAACAATGAACATAAATAACAAGAACAAAGAAGAAAATAGAGAAATATACATTAAAGAAGAAAAACTAGAAAATGTGTAACTGCGTACGAATATTTAGGAAGTGTAATAAGAGAAGATGGGAGCATAGATGGGGATATAAACAACAGGATAAATACAAGTGTAAAAATCTATTACGCGTTAAATAAGACAATTTTCGGAAAACTAGAAATAGACAAGAAGTAAAATAAGAGTGTACAGGGTTATTCATTATAAATTACCCACCCCTTATCATCGTTATTATTGCCTATAGAAAAAAAAGTTTTAAATAAAAGTTATGTGGTTATAACTGAATTTTGTTAAAATGCTATCAAAAGTACAGTGGCGTGCATAATTAAGGGGATACAAAAAAGTAATATATTTTTTTAAATGGAACACCCTGTATATTATTAAATTTTTGGAATGATCTTTCTTTCCTGATTTCAAAAATATACCATATGTTACCCCTACCTTATACCGTTTTTGAGTTATTAAACGTCGAATATCATTAACATTATTAAAGTAAGCTATGAAAATAACAACTACTTTGTTTGATAAGTGACATTTCTTTAATGAAATAATCAAAATGGTTTTTAGTGAGGAAGAAAAAGTTCAAATATTTACTTGTTATATACAAAATAACAAAAATAAACGTGCAGCAAAAAGAGCATACAGGGTGTTGTATCCAAATCGTCCAACGGTAGGGGTAACATATAGTATATTTTTGAAATCAGGAAAGAAAGATCATTCCAAAAATGTAATAATATACAGGGTGTTCCATTTAAAAAAATATATTACTTTTTTGTATCCCCTTAATTATGCACGTCACTGTACTTTTGATAGCATTTTAACAAAATTCAGTTATAACCACATAACTTTTATTTAAAACTTTTTTTTCTATAGGCAATAATAACGATGATAAGGGGTGGGTAATTTATAATGAATAACCCTGTACAACACAGTGGTAATACCAGTTCTTACATACCCGAGTGAAACGTCGTCATTACAAGATAAACAAGAAGTGAAAATTAATGCAGCAGAAATTAAATTTTTCAGAAGGATAGCGGGAAAAACAGAGATGGATAGAAAACTAAATGATGCAACAAGAAACAATGACAACGAAAATAGAAAGAAAGCAGCTGAAATGGTATGGCCAAATAATACTGACGAATCAGAATAGATTGGTGAAGAAGAAAGTAGAAATGGGCATCGTAGGTAAAAGAAGAGTAGGAAGACCTAGAAAGAGCTGGATGCAAAGAATGGAAGAAATAGGAAAAAGAAGGGGGAAGACGAAAGCAGCAATGAAAATACTAGCACTGGACCGGACGGGATGGAAAAAAATGGATTAAACAACCAGAAGAAATTTAATCAGACACCCTTAAGGGTATAGGGAAGACGGAAGAAGAAGAAAAGGGTTATACCTAAATGAATAAAATAACCTTTTTTAAGCAATTCTATAGTTAATTCGTCTTTGTATGAGTCGTGAATTTACTTAGTTTTCCACATGTATAGAATAATGGGGTATAAGTGTAGCACTTAGATCATGAACGAAAACACGAACTGCAGATAGTATATTATCAACTGCTTTCCGTAAGTTTAATTATTTAATAGTGTATTTTACCTCATATTCGTTGGGAGTGTTCGAATTGATTCCTATGGCTGTAATCTCCATTCCCGGTTCGACTTTTTATTTTCATTGTATGTTCAGTATTTAATAGGTAGTACAGGGTGTCCCATTTTCGATGATATTACGGGGTATCTCACTTACGAGTAAAGATAGAGAGTTGCGGTTTTCGCAATACCGTGCTACTTTTTTGTGAAAAGACAGATGGTATAAACAAAATTTTCATATCCCGCTTCGTTTCTGAGATACAGGGCGAAATTAAAAATATTGCATTTTGGGACCCCCCCTCGTATCTCCGTTAACCTTTAACATATCTCAAAGCTAAAAACTGGCTCTTATACAATTTTTAACATAGAATCCAGTGGCGTATAAATCAAACCTATGTTTTTTTAACGGGACACCCTGTATATTTTTCTTTAGTTTGATTGGAAATTTTATAAGCTTTACAAAAATATATACAGTGTCAAGTTAAAAAAAACATAAGTTTGATTTATAGCTAAAAATTGACAGCTCACAGCAATCTGACTACGCCACTGGATTCTACGTAAAAAACTGTATAAGAGCCAGTTTTTAGCTTTGCGATATTTAAAGGATAACGGAGATACGAGGGGGGTCCCAAAATGCAATATTTTCAATTTCGCCTTGTATCTCAGAAACGAAGCGGGCTATGAAAATTTTGTTTATACCATCTTTTTTTTCACAAAAAAGTAGCACAGTATTGCGAAAACCTCTATCTTTACTCGTAAGTGAGATACCCCGTAATATCATCGAAAATGGGATACCCTGTACAATAATTGTTCCCATCTATACATTTGTATTTTGCGCTTCTTCTCTAGAACAAGTTACCTCCTTACGACCATGGTTATTTAAGCTAATGAATTTGTTCCATCAGATATGCCGCTTAGTTTAACTGCTGGATAATAATTATTATCTTATCTTGTTGTAGTCTGGCCAAGTATGCGCCCTGCTACCCTAATATAAAAACAGTATTATTCTCTACTGACAGCGGTTTCATCGAAATTATCCCGTACGAGTCCCAGTTATTCAAGTAGAATAGAGTAGCAGTATTTGTTCAGCTAAAATCCCTGTAAAACAAAGAGCAGAAAGGGGTGAGATCCTCCTGTGATTTCCATATCTAAGATGAGCACAGCATGAATATACACGGGCTGGCAGCCATGCGGAGTTACAAAAACAAATAGCTAATGTAAAAGCTGTAGTGCACGTTAGTAATAGTAATTTATTGTATTGCCGATTAGGCAAGATTACGATTGCACAATGCCATCGTTTGGAGGAACTCCAGGAAGAAACAGATCTAGTTGTACCTGAAATTAAACACATTTATTACAGAAACAAAAAATCGTTATATTTTACAGTTCGAAAATATAGAAGCTTTGTATGTAACCAACTTCTGAATCGAAAAAGAAATAGAGGAAGTATTAAATGATTCCAAAACCTACATCAGACGTGACGATGTTCGGAAACATTTAGCAAGACAGAAAAAAACGTTTACTGTGTGACATAACGCTATCATTAAATAATTGTGTCTCCAAAATATATATATCTTGCGTTCTGTCGCTAACACAAATGCATCGATAGCTTTTTTCTAATTGTTCGCAGCGGATTTACAATGCTTTCAATTTATTTAGTTTGCCACTCAACACTTTTCCTACCAAATCTATTTCTTGTTATATCGATAAACTGTTTTTAATTTGAACGACGAATTAGCAGCACTAATTTATGGATGTTAGCCTTTATATTCTTATTATTTTAGAATGAATTTTTGTACTACGGTCCTTATACGAATTATTTGCACGTAACATAGTAAATAGTTCTCAGTATAACAGTTGGAATTGATGTTTTAACATGGTTAAATTCGAATTCTAGAGTTAATCGGACATATACGACAAGACTCGGATATCTTCGGACTCAACCTCGAAAAGTAGTTGAAAGTACGGTAGTGGAAAGCAACGCAACCCGTCTTTCTTACCTATATGAATAATGTGTCTATGTTAGATTTCCTAACCAGGTTCGGCGTTAATTTAGTTTGTAACGACAATTATGTAAAAAACCTCTACGCACAGTACTTTATTATGTTAAACATTGTTATTTAGTTTTTGAAATAAAATAGAAAACAAATATTTTATATTAGGATCATATATATTATTATTAATGTTTAAGTGAATAAATATGTATATATAAACAATACTTTAATAAAAAATATTTTACAATATTTAACTCTTTACATGTTTAAGTTTCGTCGGTATAGAGCAAACTTCTTAATTAACTAGGTTCACAAATAGCTTTTTTGTAATTGCATTCGTAAGTTTGAAAATTACTATATTATTCATTTCATAAAGGTAGGCAACAATTTAAACAGCCTTCATAGTGACGGACATAGAAGAGAAAGTATTAGCTAGTCGCAGTAGACTAGTGGTTAGCGTATGAGGATAGCAATACAATGGCCGCCGCTTCAATTTAAAACAAAATGGCGCGACACGTGACGATGAAAATCCAAAATGGCCGCCGCTTCAATTAAAACAAAATGGCGCCACACGTGACGACGAAAATCCAAAATGGCCGACGCTTCGCTCCCCAGGCAATTGAATTATTGGGCAATGCCCACAGGACTTAATTAAAAGTGGTAGGGGGTGGGCGGTCCTCTTTCTACTATTCTCTCGTCTTTTCTATTAGCCGATGCATATTTAGGACTTGTTCTCTTGTTCCTCTGCCCTTTACGAACCTGGCCTGTTTCTGAGGAATTGATCAATTTCTTCCGGTTTTTCTCCAGGAGATTGTTACGTTTCATTTGCGCAGCTTTTCAATTTAGCATTCTGCAGTATTCAGTCCGCTTGGTTACGCATCTGGTCGCACGAGTATCTGTGAGCGCGTTGTTTTTGTATTTCCTGCGCTGCGCCACGCTCACTTCTGGCCTGGCGAAGATAACTCAATTTCTGGTTTTGGTTTCGGCGACCGGTTCTTTTCCGATGTGGTCCGCGAAGCAAAGAACATGCAGTGGTAACAATTAGGATTTCGGAGGCTTAATTTTGTGGGCTGTAGTTAGTTGAGGATATGTATGTGAGCCTTCACTGTGAAGTAGATTTATGCCCCGATTTTCGTTGGTAAGGCAAGCCTGACTTCCACGCTGTTAGCGGAAATTTTCCAAGTTGCCACGTGCTTCATAAATTCGCCTGGGCATTTTCCAGGGTAAGTAAAGAGTTCGTGTCGATTTAATCTGTCGGTCTTGGTATGCTATCGTGGGGTCTTTTTTCGTTATAGCACCTAGTGCCGGACGGCCGAATGGAGACTTGGAATACAGCTGTTCTTATCTGCATTGCGGGCGTTCCATGCATTGGCAATTCTTGGGCCTTCGGATCCGCTGTAGCCCCTGCTTTGAGGGCAGAAGAGGATGGTATGTTTTGTCCCAGTAATGCACAGTGAAGTCCCCCACTGATCCTGCTCTGCGAAAACTGTGATATTGCCGCTGTAAGCTTTGCCGGCCCCTGTGCCTCATTTTAATGTGTGAACTATGTAAGATGTATTCTTTTGAAAACTTCGCTGTGGCTGTTTATTAGAAAATCATTTATTAATTCTTAAGGCAGGTATCGAAAATAAATTCTGTCGAAGGTAAGGGCTATCTGTTGGAAGATAGTCAATTGATCAATCATTATTTTCAATTAAGTACACATACCAAGTCAATTTCATATCGATACAGATATAACAAACGATTTCTTTATTTATTGGTTGTATTTTAATTAGAACTTCTATCAAGAATCAAAATTAATCAGCCTCGGCAGTCAATACTTAATTATTGCAGGATGACATTAAAGGCAAACAGCGTGTTCATATTATTACCTAGCGTTTATTTTATGCTCGGTTTAAGATCATTTTTCAAGAAACTTGAGGCATATCTTAACGCGGTCTTAAAACCGTGGGACTTGTTTATGGGAGCTGCTGCTTTTACTCATTCTAAACGACGTAAATCAGATCTGGGAGCGGCAACATTTTCGGAACGGATACTTTCACAATCTGCAGTGGACGACACACTTTGCGCGGACGACAAGTCTTAATGAACAATGATCTGCAAATTACAGTTTAACATAACTTTGCTCATAAAAATCATGCAGACAGGCGATCTAATGCCTAAACTCGTCACCCGTGAGCTACTTCCACAGCTATTTCCTACGATAAGAAGTAATTACCAGTTGCCGGATTTACTCGCACAAAAAAGAGCCTTTTTGCAGTGGAGATTAATAGAAGGTAGGTTAAACAAACTGAGAATTGCGGAATTGAAACTACGTATAAAGAGAGCCATTTAAAAATTACGCTTTGTTCTCTCTTAGACCTCCTTAAGAAGATTATAGTATTGTAAATTTAAGTCACAAGGAATGTAAGGACCTATAACATTTGAGGTAGGCAAGTACAAACCAAGACGAAGTCCTTTCATTCTAACACTAACACGTGGCTTGTGGCTACACAATTTTCTAGCGTTAGAACGATGAAATCGGGCGGTTCGACAGCTAGAGCGACGGTGGTTGAGGCTGGATCGAGCAAGTGAACAGCGGTTGCGACTGGATCAAGCAAGTCGACAGTGTTTGAGGTTGGATCGAGCAAACCGACAGTGGTTGAGGCTGGATCGAATAAGCCGACAGCGGTTGAGGTTGGATCGAGCAAGTTGACAGCGAGTTGTGCTGGGTCGGGCGGCCGACAGCGAGTGGTGCTGAATCGAGCGACCCTACGGCGAGTGGTGCTTGGCCAGGCGAGCCGATAGCGGATTGTGCTGGGTCGGGCCAGGTGCGTAGTCTCTCGATCGCATTCGTGAGTCCTGGGTCGACTGGTTCCATCAAATTGGCTGTGTTGCCCTTTGGTTGCGGGTATAGTTTGCTAAACATATCCCGGAATATGTTCCAAGCGGCTGTTCGCAGCCTAGTGGTAGTATCCTCGGAAGTGCCTTCGATCGCCTTGAGGAACCTCCCTGGGTTTTCACGTGGTGCGCCACTGAACAGAGGAAGTTGATGCTTCCTTTGCATAGCAAGTGATATTTTGAGGTACTTCTGGCTGATCGTAGGGTCCTTTAACTCTTCGAGGTACGGCAGGTACGTCTTGGGGTGCATTGCTGGTAGTGTTTGTTTTAGGGCGCCACTGGATTTTCGTAACGGCAGATCCAGATCTGCGGTGTTGTTGTTGTCGGCACTCTTCGGTAGGGCAGGGCCTGTGGATTCGGCACAGAATCCTCAGTGCTAGTTGAGCCACACGTTGGGCACGCCAATTGTTACGCGTATGGTCTGAGTGGCTATGTTTTCGCTCCATACTTGCGCACACATTAAAGAAAGAGCCTTGAATTAACAGGGAAAGGGTTCAATCCATCTAACCCTCTACGAACGAGTCTGACAAGCCTTAGAGGGATTTATCGATCTAACCCCCTAACGTCCGAAAATCACAAATTTCTCAATCTAAATCTGAGTACACTAGACTCAACACTCGTCCAGACTAAACTTTTCTTGCACGTTTTTCCGCAGAGTTTAGTCGTTGTCCAATTTGAATGCGGTACAGATAACCACCAATAGACAAAGTCATAAATATCTGTAGGGAACAAAATAGTCATAATTTTTTGAACGAGAATTTACGTAACTATCATTTCTGAAAATACCCTTCATTACTACAAAGCAACTTTTTTAAGGGTCTTTGGGGGTAAACATTTCTAGTCATTTTACCGCAATGAGATGTGTAGAAACACTGACTATCTGTAAAATCATAATTCCGGTGGATGTTAACTGAATGTCATCCAAAATGGTTGTTTATGTATTAGCATGTAAACATTAGTTTTATGGCTCGGGTTAGCATGTTTCGAACGACGCGTACCGGAGTCCTGAAAAAACTGATGAAAGCCATAAAATATATATTTACACAAGTATTGCATTCAAGACTTTTTTCAAGACCACAAAAGGCAAAATACCATACATTTTGAAGTAATTAAACGTTCGAAACGCCATATAAATTAATTTGCGATTTTATGAATTTATGTAATTTATATTTTGACAAAATACATTATCAACCTACACATGACTGAAGCTGATTATCATGAAATTTCCTTCTACGTTCGATGCGCCTTGTATATGATTCTTTAGACGTTCGATACATCATGCCTGCGATACAGCTGTTTTTGTTAAAATTTTAAAACGTCAAATTTTGACACTGATTAGTATGTGTACAGTGGAAGTGCATGCGACCATAGTTATACATTTTGAACAACTTTTCTGGATGATATTTTGACGTATTTAGAACATAGCTATTTATACAACAAGTAAAAGCCATACTTTTTAGCATCACGCGTAGTGATGTAAATTACCCGGGTATTTATTTTTAGGGGTAAATACCCGAGGTATTTACCCGGGTAAATACCCAAAATGGGTATTTAAGCGGGTATTTATAGATTTAATTACAAATATTATAAAGTTAATTTAATCAGTATAATTGATTGGTAAGTGAAGGTGCTCTATGCGAATTTTATAAAAATGTTTAAGAAAATAGCTGAACTGAGAACATTTACTGCCCAAAATACCGGTGGGGACATACCTAACTCTATAGAACATGGCAATTCCATGAGTTGGAAAAGGTTCAAATACTATTTGCGATAAGAGTAACCGAAATGGGAAATGCAATAAATACTTTGGTAGCTGGGCAACAAGTAGCTATTGTACCTACTTGTTGCCTAGCTACCAATGTAATTATTGCATTTGTTATTTCGGTTACTCTTATGGTCTTGTGAACCTTTTCCAACTCATGGAATTGCCATGTTCTGTACAATTTTAGGCAACCTGTATATAACAGCAATGGGATAAAATGAATAAAAAACAGAATGCAATGATTGAATAAGAAAGAGATGAACATAGAAACAAATATTTGAGTAGACCTGACGCTCATTTTAATTATGTCATATGTCAACTAAATATGCATACTAAAATAACTTTTTTGTACGGTTATCTCTTTCTTACTCAAGTATTATGTGGTTTTGTTCATGCTATCTCATTGCTGTTGCATACTTATGATCCCATCGGTATACAGCGTTGTTTATATTATTTTGTGATAGTGTTTGCCTTATTTAAGGTTGTTTAATAATGTGTCTATAAGTACCTATATATTAATATTAATGTTAATAAATATAAGGATTATTTTTCAAAAATGGAAACAAGTCAGAAAATAATGTACAAACAATTTAAATTATCCCAATCTTCGGAGTCAGCCATCACAATGTTGTTTGTAAACTCTAACAGGCGCAATTTATTGCATCTAACTGTTTATTTCCATAAATTTTGGCAGCCAATGTTTTTTCCCGATAAACGATTAATTTACCTGGGCGAATGCTTATTCAATGTTATTTAAATTGTTATTTTACATAAAATATTCCACTTCCTTTAAATGTAGTTTATTTATTAAGATAAGATTATGTGAGTAAAAGTTAGCTTAGCTTTCTAAATATTATAAATTTGATAAATACCCAGTTTTTAGGTATTTACCCGAGGCAGGGGTAAATACCCAGGTAAATACCCATTTATAAATACCCTACCCACTGGGTATTTACCCGACCCACATCACTAATCACGCGTGAAAACTTCGTCTCGATGAACAACATGCCGTGTGATAAAAAGGCACTGTACCTCGTGCTTTATATATAAGATTTTACCGAAGTTAGATGCAAAATAAATTTAAAAAAGAGTTCCTTACAAATTGTCGAATCTTATACAGAAATCTAGATACGTTGCTATAGCAGTTTGTGACAATAAAACAAACTGCTTATGAAAATTTCGAATTGAAAGTGCATTTTGTTGGAAAGAAATCAGTTCTTCTGAAAATTCAGATACTGAAAACTTGCAAATGCAGCCACTGCAACTTTGTTACCCGAAAAATCAAGGCAAATGTATGAATGTGCTTATCAACGTTTCAAAACACGGTGTGATTAAAAAAAAATTACAAAAGTTGCAATTTACCAACCTTCGTTAATGCATTGAAAGTTAATTTTCAAGTTTAGCATAAAATTTGCAAAATTGGAAAAATTTACAAGGGATAGAAATAAAAAAGGAAATTTAAAATTGTTCACATCTGTATTATTATTGTTTATTTAACGCTACGCGAAACGTTACTGCGAAGTTCTACTGCATAGCAGATCATTAATCAATAGTACGTACTACAGTTTTGAAAGTTTTCAGCATCTTGTAAGTAGATTTTAATATTAATTTGCAATTAGATAAAGATGTTGAATTCGATATTACATTAAAAAAATATATAATTTTAGAAGATGTATTGCTTAGATGAGTCATTCTTATTATTACATTTATTAGCTGTTTTAAAGGAGTTCTGAGAATGACAAGTCATCCAATCGGTGGCTACACATATTATTGTTCATAGTTTATTTTGTTTACTCATGAAACGTGCTTTAATAGCAAATATAAGAACTGGGGCAAAGGTACTTTTATTAGGAGGAAGGGGCGGTGTGAAAAGGGAATTAGATGTGAATAGACATTTGACTTGTCTAGTCGACATGTATCTTTAGTTTTGTGTTAATTGTTCAATAAATATTTTAAAAGAATTTGTTGTATGGAGAGCTTTTACTTTGTCTAAACTAGGTAACTTTGCATTTTCCGTACATATACATAATGTATATGCATTTATATGTTTTTAAAGTACCCATCAATTTTTTCTATTACAATCCCGCATTAAGTTTTAGTACAAGCAGCTGACACTAAGATCCCAACCCTGCCAGTGGCCACTACCATTCTGCGAACATGTACATCGCGGCAATGACCATAACCCAAGCAATATTATTCCTGCTAGAGAAAAATACAATCCGATACCCTATTTACTATTTACTTGGAAATTTAGAATTTCACAAAGAGCCAGAATAAACAAAAGTGCACATTTTCCTTATTTAAAGATTGAGAACATAAGGTTTTCCTCTGCCCCCTCACAACCGCACCACGAACTCTTTTAAAAAATACAATCGACCAGCAGAAAGTCTCCAAACAGAGCGAACTTCACACAAATATTGATTGTAAGATTTTTAGAATAATAACGCTTTCCCCATTTTGCATTCCTCAAACCTAACTAGGCCGCAAAACTCACATCCCGAATATCGACCCGTAGAAAGTCTCTCAAACAGCGAATTTCACACAAATGTTGATTTTAAGGTTTTTCTGATAATTATACCGTTTTCCCCATTTTGCAACCACTAAATTCACTTGGCCCGCAAAGTTCCCACATCCCGAATTTTCTTAAAAAATACAATCGACCATTAAAGTCTCCACGCAACAAATTTCACACAAATATTGATTTTAATGTTTTTCCTATAATTATAACGTTTTCCCCATTTTGCAACCACTAAATCCAATTGGGCCGCAAATTGCCCACATCCCCAATTATCTTAAAAAATCCAATCGACCGTAGGTCTCCAAACTGCCAATTCCACACAAATATTAAATTAGAGTTTTTCTGATAATTATAACGGTTTTCCCCATTTTTCAACCACTAAATCCACTTGGCCCGCAAAATTCCCACATCCCGAATTTTCTTAAAAATACAATCGACCAGTAAAAAGTCTCCAAGCAGCAAATTTCACACAAATATTGATTTTAACGTTTTCCCCATTTTGCAACCACTAAACCCAACTGGGCCGTAAATTTCCCACACCCAAATTATCTTAAAAAATACAATCCACCGTAGAAAGTCTCCAAACTGCCAATTCCATACAAATATTAAATTAGAGTTGTTCTGATAATTACGGTTTTCCCCATTTTGCAGCCCCCAAATCTACCTGGGCTGCAAAATTCCCAAATCCCGAATTTTTTAAAGAAATACAATCGATCAGTAGAAAGTCTCCAAACAGCGAATTTGACACAAATATTAATTTTAAGGTTTTTCTGATAATTATAACGGTTTCCCCATTTTGCAACCCCTAAAGCCACCTGAGCCTCAAAATTCTTAAAAACCCACAGATTCATCCACATACTGCCAAAAACAAAATTCGACATTTTTTTCTTTCCCTCTGTTTATGCGATCATCCATTGCTACAAATGCACCTCAGCTTTCTACCCCTGTAACTTCGCCCACGTGCATTGCAGACCCCCAAAAAACAGCCAGCACAATGAGCGTTGGGTCATCCTCTTTCCAACTAGCCCCAAATCATATTTGGATCTTTCAAAACGTATGCGATGTAACATCACCGAACGCTTAGGTCCAAACAATCGTCTTCCCGCCCCGTCAAATCTTACATTTTCACAAACTCTCTAGAAAGTTCGCCCTTAACGAGATCATCAAAATGATACCAATAAAATTCACATGCAATGCGTATAACTTGCAAAATTTAGAAAAAACTGCGCATTTTCCAAGCGTTACACAAATTGCTAAAAGAGCACTGTACTAGCGTCGCATCTCCAATTCGTTAAACATTTTCAATGTTAAAAGTCAAAGAAAGTCCCTCTGGCATATTTTGCGAACAAAGTCATGCAGCAGAAATCTTCTACTTTGTGGAGCATGTACTCACTGCTGAGACCGACAATTACAATGAAATATAATGTGGACATCAAACATTTTTCAAATTTAATTGCGTTGTTGAAAAGGCAGAGTGGGGGATATCTTCCTAAAAAATCCAAAATACTGACGAAAGAAAATTTAAATTGCCTCGGGCACTTTGGGCGCCATTTTGTTTTTAATAATTAAATTGCCAGGGGCAATGGGGCACTTTGGGCGCCATTTTGTTTTAATTGAAACGACGGCCATTTACGGGCGTGTCAATAGCAATGATCCATGGATTTGAAAAATCACTATCTATCTGGTAAAAACATGCACACTAGATGTAAGCGGTAAATTGAAATTTAGTAGTATCTGTTATGTAACGAGTTACTCGGACATATGTACATCATCCTATAACTTCCTTTCTTTATTTTTAGTCGGAGTGGTTTTAATACTATCTAACATAATTTTTACCTTGTAATTTAAGTTTATATGTGATTCCTCTATTTCTTTTTCGAGCCAGAAGTTGGTTACATACGAAGCTTCTATAGTTTCGAACTGTAAAATACAACAGTCTTTATTTTTAGACGGGAGTTCTTTTAATACTATCTAACTTAAATTTATCTTCTAATTTAAGTCTATATGTGATTCCTCTATTTCTTTTTCGAGCCAGAAGTTGGTTAGATACGAAGCTTCTATATTTTCGAACTGTAAAATATAACGATCTTTATTTTTAGACGGGAGTTGTTTTAATAGTATCTAACTTTATTTTATCTTGTAATTTAAGTCTATATGTGATTCCTCTATTTCTTTTTCGAGACAGAAGTTGGTTACGTACAAAGCTTCTACATTTTTGAACTGTAAAATATAACGGTTTTTGTTTCTGTAAAATGTGTTTAATTACGGTTACAACTAGTTCTCTTCCTTCCTGGAGTTCCTCCAAACGATGACATTGTGCAGTCTTAATCTTACCTTTTAGTTGCTGCATGCTAATGTTGGAAATTTGATCCATATCTTCTTGATTGTATATTAATCGATCTGGATCTAGTCATTCTCCCGTGTAAAATTCAACTTCCTCTACTTTGGGGAATGAGTGCCCATTAAACGTAGAAACTCCATTAGTTTTAAATTTTATAAACGGTTCTTCTTTTGGGAAACATACACTATACAGGGTGTTCGGATAATAGCAAACCATACATTGATGGTGAGTTCTACGCATTAAAATAATTTAAAAACTTCATATGCAGTATTGTCCGAAAATCGTTATTGGCGTAGATACCGACCCTTAAAGTTTAACTTTTTTTTAAATTTTTTATTTATTTTTTATAACGTCAAGTTAAACAATAATAATTGCACGTAAACAACTCGACATCAAACAAACAAAAGTTGCATTTTTGTTATCAAGGCTAATCAGATAATGATCCTGAAAAGAAAAGCCTTAAAACTTTAGATAGAATTTCTAACCAAACGGTTTATGTTACGCATACCAAACAAGAGCACATTAATTTTGAATTTTTTTATTACCTACAAGATGCCGCATCTAAATCGGAGGTATGTCTTCAGATATAAAAGTTATGACTAAAAAGAAAATATGGTTTTAGGTTAACTGCCAGTTCAAAATACATGTTATCAATTATTTTTCTTTTTGTTTGTGAGAATTTCAATAAAGAGCACGTACACCAAGTTTAAAGTATTTATCTACTCAGTTATAAAAAATAAATAGAAAATTTTTAAAAAAAGTTAAACTTTAAGGGTCGGTATCTACGCCAATAACGATTTTCGGAACAATAGTGCATATGAAGTTTTTTTATTATTTTAATGCGTAGAACTCACCATCAATGTATGGTTCCCTATTATCCGAACACCCTGTATAATCCATTAAATGGAATACAAATGTATCGCTGTTCTCTAAGTTTCTCTTTGTTATCGTTATAAATATTTAGAAGATGTTGTTTATAATACCTTTTTAAGAAGTATACTCTTTTGACTCCATCTTTTTCTACTAGAACACCAATCGTTGGAAATTTTCCCGTAGTATTTACGATAAATGCGGAAATCTTATATACCCCAGTTGTATCGAGATTTATCCAAGGGGTTTGATTAAAGTAACTGCATAGTCTATCCTCCGTTTCTTTTACTTTCTGTTCTTTTGAACTTCTGCACTTGTCATTTGACAAAAAATTTGTTGTATATTTTAACTCTAGCATTCGTATTTAACCATGTTAAACCAACTGTTTTACCATTATCCACCATCACATTACAATTTTCCTTGGACTCTCCTTCGTAACAAAAGTTACGGTTAGTAGTCAAATAATGCCCCATTTCTATCTTGTTAAATATTCCTGTAAAATCTCGCGTTATATCCAAATCCCAAAGGTAGTAATCATCTATTTGGAGCTGTTTTAAAATTTCTGGTATTTCGTCTAACAGGGTCTGCACACGTCGGCTAGTTCTACTCTGTACGGACTTACTACTGGATTTTTATATATTTTTTAAATATTTTCCAGAGCTTCCTTTCTAATAACTTATAATAATTAATAATTCCTCTTGCCATCATGTTCTCACTTTGCAGAAGATAAGGTAATTTTGCTGTTACTCCATGTCTACCAGAAATATTTTAGAGAATTTCCCTTGTAAGTGACTATTACAATCACTGCATATCTCCTTCTTAACAACTGTCACACATGTCAACTAAAAACATGTATTATAAGAATATTTTATTTAAAATGTCTTTCATAACATTTTGCTTAAAATATATATACCACATATAATCTTACAAACTAATAATCACTGTTGTACATAGCTAATTACTGTTTCGAAAAAAAATACAAGAGATTTACATTACAGAATAAAAAATGTTAAAATAAATTTGACCATCGATTGCTGTACAGCATAACGCAAACAAGAGGATTGGTAGACAACCATTTAAACAGCCGTTCATAGAGGTGAACATAGAAAATCATTCCATTCACAAGTCTCCGTAGTCTAGAGGAAAGCGTGGGGAACTAGCAATACAAAGACATCAGGTTCGAATCCTGCTTGGAGCAGAAAAGTTTTTTAAATAAATACGACTTTAGAACGTGCAAGACAGAGAGAACACAAACCTCCCAGTTAGAACGACAAAGATAAAGACAATTCAAAATCCAAAATGGACGCCCCTTCAATTAAAACAAAATGACGCGACCATCACGTGACGAAATCAAACTCCAAAATGGCCGTTGTTTCAATTAAAACAAAATGGCGCCGAAAGTGCCCCTTGCCCTAGGCAATTTAATTATTAAAAACAAAATGGCGCGCAAAGTGCCCCAGGTAATTTAATTATTAAAAACAAAATGGCGCTATTATCAATTTCACTTTGCCCCAGGCAATTTAATTATTAAAAACAAAATGGCCGCTATAGCGACAACTATTCTAATTATGCTGCACCAACAACCAGTTGCAATAGTCAACACGTTTCTCATAATCTTCTTCCAACAAATGCTGTACTCTAATTTTGTGGTAGAGATGGAGTTCATCGTCTTTCATAATTCTGTGAACTGTAGTTTTTGATGCACCAACAGCTCTAGAAACAGCACGCACGCTGGTAGTAGGATCGTTTACTACCATATCAAGAACTTCTTTTTCTAAATTAATGTTTTGAAGAATTCTTGGCCGATCTCTATCCAAATTGTCAACAGGAAGGGCGTTTCCGGTCTCCCTAAGTCTGTGATTTGCAGCTCTAATTACAACGTGGCTCGGATGTCTTCTGTTACGAAATTGCTGAGCGTATACCCTAGCAGCTTCAAAACAATTCCCTCTACACTCACCAAGAATCCATATCATATCAACGTACTCAGTAGTGAACTCCATACGATGATTAATGCAACTACCAAGAACAACGCAGAAAATGCAAAATTAAAAAACACCAAATATTAAACTAACTGGGTAATACTAAAACCACAAACAATACAAAATGCAAAGGAAACGAAAAACGCAAACAACAAGAAAAAATAATGCACACTGAACAAAGTCAATTGCAAATTAATTTGTTTGACAAATATGTCAAAACTCAGACTAAATAAATTCAAATGTTTAATCACAGAACCTATGCATTTGCATTGTTGTTAAATGTTGATTTTACCCAAGGGATGGTTTGTAACAGTTTTTCAGAAAGAAGAATTGAATCGTTTTTCAATATTAATTGGTCTTTTTATTCCAATTTCTTAATCAAAGCAAACACATGTTTTATTTAAGTTCTCATAATAGTTTCGCTAAAATTATTAATTAAATTTGGAATTTAACATGCTTGTACAAGAAAACTATACTGTGGAGGATTTTTTTGCAGTTTTGTGTTCAGCATGCGTAAAGGACAATGTTTTCTGTAACACTTAGGAAACTTAAAGAATTGTCAATAAGTATAAGGATAACGACCTAAACAAAACATTTGCTCCAACCATTTAAAATCTTGCTGCACAGTATAACATGTATTATTTAACGCAATCGATTGAGTATCTTCCCGAAAGTAGGCACAACGTTATATGGAAATACATTTTGTGTTTTAATTGGCACCCAGATAGAATCTGATGTAACTTCAGTGCTGATACTATCGGCTTGTTAAACAGGATCCTCTGTGGCATGAACCCACCTTTATGTAACAAAAGCTCGGAATCAATGAGGGTCTAGCACTTTGGGGAGTTCATTGGAATTCAAATTTTGAATACGGCTTGTTCTCGTTTAATTGAAGCAGAGCAAATCAATAGGCAATAAATATCTTGTGATTGAAGATCTATATGTTTAGGTACTTAACCTTGAATATTTAGTGTGACTTGAAACACTACCTTTCTGCCTTATTCTTTTAAGTGTCTGAGTATATGGACAAAACGCATTAAACATTTTATTAAATCGCATTTGTGTTTAGTGCTAATACAGTTCTCTAATATACAGGGTGTCCCGGAAGGTATCTGCCATACTTTGGAAATATGTTCCTTATGAAATTTTAAGCAAAAAATTTAGATCAACTTGGGACCGGTTATAAAACAACTAAGTTATGGCATGTGGAAGAAAAATGCAAGAGATTTTATATATGGCGCTTTTTATTTAAAATAATTGCAAGTATACGCGGGAGGAACCTGCCAAGCTGTACGGTTATGTTTAAGTGCTTAAATAATTTAGTTACTCATTTAGTTAGTATTACACGTCAAATTTTTGATTGTTTTTAACTAGAAAGCATTATTTCTAAAATTTCTTGTATTTTTCTTCAATAAGCAATAGCTGAGTTGTGTTTTATAATTAGGCTTATGTTGATATAACTTTTCTGGATAAAAATGTTCAAGATACATACGTAAAGTTTGGCAGTATTCTCCCGGGACACCCTGTATAAACAAACGTCAATTAAGTCGAAGTTAAAAAATGTTAGATGACACTAATTTGGAGTCCACTAATAGTTATAACATATGGATTATATTTAATGTCACATGTTGAAAGTCATTTATGAAAAGTAATAATTGTCCTATCACCATTAAATTAAGATAGTGCCTACTATATAATTAAACCATAATTCATATGTTTTTCATATTATTCCTAATTTCTAAAGCTATTTTATACCACACATCAAGCTCAGACGTATTTTGGTTGAACTTTCAAGGTTTTCCAGAAGTTTTGGCAGGATGCTTATCTTCTATGTCGTTTGCGAATATGTGCTAGTGCAGGAAGGTTGATAGAAGAAATACATTTGTGGAGTTAAATGTTCGATTTATTTAGAATTTTTACTGGTATGAAAAATCAATATTCTGTTTATGGAAATTATATAATATCCCCGGGAGAAGTATTTTTAGTCATTTTCTCAAAAACAGGCATTTTCTAGAATTGTTCCTGACAAAGCACGTCTTACAATTTTTGTAAACGAAGCAGCACACCTGAACGGTAAGCCCTATCTTTCTTTTGTAATAAATATTTCGATTCCAAGCGCTCCAATTTTCAGCTACTTTTAGTTACGGGCGGAAAGCATTTTGTCGAAGGAGACAACTCCACCTTCTCGTTTTAGACGATTTGTGTATGAGAATTCCATTTCTGCAAAAGGTCGTATGTCAGTCCACCCTTGGGGTCCCATCGCCGAGCTATATATATTACCTGCAGCCGAAGGTTGTCATATAAAACATCTCTTCATGCACTGTTCGTGTTAATTTTAATGTAGTCGTCAAGTACCAGATTTGCTTCATATTTAGATAAGCATAGTATGCCTTAGGACTTATCTATTTAAAGCAAATATTGCGAATTATTCACTGTTCACTGTTGTCAATATCAAATCCTTTTATAGACCATTCGGATTCGGATGCGCCTTGTGCACCATACCAGTGACTTATTTTATTATTATTTATATTGTTTGTATAGCAATCCGCAAGCTTTAACTTATTTTTTTAAATTCAATGTTTGGGCTTTTACTATAATTTTCTTACGGATCATGTCGGTTGAATTAAGCTTGATTGTTCCCCTATTTGCAAGATATTGCATTAATAATTACCTTTGCTGCACGAATTGAAACTGATTTATTAATTAAGCGTATTCCGGGGTTTGTTACGGTCCTAATCCAAACCAAGTACTTGGAATCTATAGAACCTATCTTTTGATTATCAAAAACATGATATCAAAATGAGAATGTTCTCGCATTTATGGGTTTTGGGACAAATTTAACCATTAGTAAATAACGTTATTGTTGTTATGCGCTTTTACCGGTCATTTGAGAAAATCGTGACCTCGTTATAGGGTACCAAGTAACCTTTTGGTAATTCAAATTGCTCATTCTACCATAAATTTTTGTATCCGCCTAAATATTCATGTTTTAATTATTATATACTTATAAGACTTTCAAATGACTGCCTTTATTTTTGTACATGTTTTATATTGCGTTGTATATTAATCTGGAATTATTGTGCTTTGTGTATGTACTACCGAGTATTTTTTCGTTGGCATAATTATACTGGCCCTTATTTATGCCTAGGAATCCTATTTGTGGCCTTCCTGTCCTCTTTCCTTTTCAGGGATTGGTTTAGTAGCACCTTTTCCACATTTGCTGTATTTGTTATCCAAGTTCCTGGGTTAGTTATTACTTGGCGCTCACAAGTTTTTACAATTTTAAAATTCGGGCCCCTCGTTTAATCCACGACCAACTCCGGCTGAGCAATCGGCTACTTTCGCTGTTATTCTAGTTAGCTGTCAGAGTGACGTAACTTTACTTAAAAGCCGACACAGTAAAGGTAGTTTACTAAAATATATATATAAGTTCACCAAACCAATGTTGGGCTTAGAATCACTTTTAGTGTTTTTAATACTAACATGTTAACCCTAATCAAATTTTATAAATGCGTAGCTGTTGTTGTTTAATTTTTATATAAAACATACTACAAATTTGCATACTCGCAAGCAACAATCAACAACTGCACTGCCCAATGCGTTTGCAAAAGATGTGAAAAATACTTGTTTACCTTCTTCTTGTAAACACAAAATAATTCGTCTTTTTATATTGTTTAAGACTTTTGCAATCATTCTGGTGGTATTGCATTACGCGCTGCTACGCGTTTTTCTTTTAATGTAAAAGACCATAAACAAAAACAGCGGCAAAAACAAGAAGTAATCTATAAGAATGAAATTGTGTATCTGTGACCAAGGATTTTCTGAAATTAGTATACCCCACAGTAGCTCAAGCTACATCAAAGCTTGCATTATCATACAAAACCTAACCGTGTTTCAATTCTACATTCTACGAGGGTAGCAAGGTAAATTTCTGCAATCTAATAAAACAACATTTTGCAGCCAAAAATTATATTTTTCTGCAACCACACGAAAAAAAAAGACGCCATATTGCCGAATAATTAGCTAGCCACATAACCATCCAAGCGGTATGGCAATTATATTTTGGATAATTGGTGTTTAAATGAAGTAGTAAACAAAAATTTAAACTTGCCGCTATTATTTTTTTTACAATAAAAAAATTACCAGTTTGACCTAGTATGGCGGCCCTTTATACCCTTCCTATCAGTATGGCACAAAATTTTCGTCTGGGTTTAGGGACCTTGTCTATCCATTAAAACCAATATTAGCCTTGCCGCTTTAAAGTAATATATTTCATTTTATTAACAATTTTCCAAAGTTAATATTTGCAACCGCAGTTCGGCTGCCATAGTTGCGTTTTTGACACCTTCTTGGGCAATATAAAAAGGTTTACTACCTACCAAGCTTGCCGCTATGACTAGTAATTCGGGTGTTATGGGCTCTTGGACTATAATAAACAGGCAATGGGGATTAGGACAAGAGCAAATAAAAAAAAATGTACACATATCTAGTTTTTTACGTAGATTCCAATTTTATAAAAAGAAGTACATCATCCAATTTAGACTTCCAAAGTTACTCCCCACCACTCAAAACAGAGAGAGGGGGTAAACGTCAAAAATATGTCCCGCCATCTTCCTACTACCTCACATAAATTTCATCAAACTATTTTAAATCGTTTTCGAGATATCGCCTTGTAACACTTGAAAAAACTCACCTAGTATATGTTTTAGTTCAAAGGTGTCAAATGGATATATGGTACAATAGGTACTTATTACTATTTCTGTTTGTTAATAATCAGCCCCGTCGTGTTCCGCCATTCGATTGAAGCTGCAGCATACTGTTATTGAAATAGTTCCACACTGTCATTACAGTTTCAATGTGGCTCCATGTGATTTTTATATTATCTAAGCTTAATGGCAACCGATAGCGAGAGACACAACGAGGTTAAAGCTGCAGTACAACAATGCATTAAATAAAAACCGAAGGAATTCTTCAATAGAATGGGAAAATGTGTTTTAAATTTTGAGAAATGTCTAGAACGAAACGGTGCTTATGTTAAAAACTAATGTTTTAGCTTAAAGAATACACTTTGTTATGTACCTTGTGTTTTAGATTTTGAATTTATATCCATTACAAGTCGTATTGTTGAGGTGGAAACGTTAGTTATCAGCTCAGCTCGTGTAGGATGAAAAAAGTCGTTCTTACTATTTTCACCACTATTTGTCAACCGTGACCCATATCTAAAATACAACATTATTATAGTAGCTCTGTATTATTGTAATGGTAATAAGAATAAAAAAATAATAATTTGACAACTCCAGTAATTAACTAATGCTGCCCTAAAAATTACAGAGCGCCATATAAATTTGAAAAAACACCAACGGTCACCATCAGAAACACTTTATTGATTTATGATATTATGTGCTATACTTAAAATTCTATTATAGAGCAGTTAAACGAAGATTTTATCTATAAGGTGATTCTAGACTTTACGCATGCGGGAAATGATATTTCGTGATGTGTAGTGATGGGCAATTAAATAAAGTGTAGTAAACGTTGTTTATTTACGGTAATAACGAATTAATTATGTTGATGAAATAGTAAACTAGTAAAATATAAAATATCGCATTTACCTTGAGTTGTATCTGTCACTCTCCATCACTATTTGTCAAATTGGAGCTTCGTTTATTAGCAAATATGGCACCTGACTTCACCAACGCAGAACTCATGGACATGGTATTAACGTATGTCCCATAAGTTTTGAAAAAAAAATCCGTTGTGGCTAATTATAGGAAAAATTCTTTTAATCTGGTTGGCGTTGAAGAACTAAACCATTATCCGTAGTTTGAGCATATAATTCTATTAAATATAGCTGTTGAAATAATTACTTCTACTTGACTTAATATAAAATTAAAGCTGTCAATATTTTTCTCAAAATTTATGGGGCCTACGCTAATACCATGTCCTGGAGTTTTGCGTTGGTGAAGTTAGGTGCCATAATTTATTTTACGACTAAAAGAAGCTTCAATTTGACAACTAGTGACGGAGAGTGACAATTCAAGGTAAATGCGATAATTTTATATTCTACTCGTTCACCACTCTTTTTTTAATTACCCATCACTACACATCACTTACATTCCTCGCAATTATGCGTATAAGTCAAGAATCACCCTGTATATAAAACACAAATTGTAAGATGGATTGTAAATATTTCAAAATACAAAATATTTTAAACAATTTTCGAGTGCTCATTGATTCAAACCAAAACAAATACCCGATTTCAAAGTTTATCACGTTTCATGCACACTTTCCTTTGAAACTTCTAGCACTCGTTGCCTTTAGTAGATTTTGTAGAGATGGAATACATTTAGTATTATACTAGTCGCCAACTATTTTTTACGCGTATGAATACAGGGCGAGTTTGGAAGGTTGGTAAAAATTTAAACCTGAAATAGATTGCGGTAACTTAAAAAATTTCCATTTTATAATAAAATTGTAAGTATTGCTTGAGACCCGCTGTCTTCCAGAAAAAGGAGTTATTTAATACAAGGCGAAACAGTATTAAAATGTATTTTTGTTATCAAATAGTGCACTTTCAGTCAACAACAGGTGTACCGTCCAATAATGGACAGCTGCTCCAACTGCATGGGCATTGTACATAATACAGATAAGCGCGTCTGGCTAAGCGATACGAATTTAAAAACATATTCACTAAATATGTTTGCATTTTCGTAATATGGCAGAGGTTCTCAATGAATTTTAGGTAATTCAAAATCTAATTTCATTACGGCCATGTTTACGAATTTTGAAAAACCAAACTCGCCATTGCCTTTTAATTACCGCAATCTGTCTCAGGTTTAAATTTCAACAGACCTTTCAAACTCACCCTATATAGGTACATATAGTTTGACCAACCAAATCTCGTATTTTATTTTTAAGGTTGTGTTACATTTGTTTGTGCACTCTTCGTGGAAGTGTATATCAAGTATTATACAAGCCTAAATTAATTATCAGGTAGGTATTAGTTGCAAATGCAAAAGTTTCATCGTAACCACATTTTCAAATGAAAACCAAAATATTTAATTCTCAAGGGTAATACCACAAAAGGTGAAAATTCTCTTAAAAAAAATTCCCTTGAGTGGTATTTGGAAAGATTATTCAACAATATGGGTAGATGACTTTTACCATGTTCGACAGCACACATTTTTAACGTTTTCCACTATTAATTCAATACTGGAGCTTCCAACACGATTATTATGAGTTTTTGAATGAAGCTGATTTGCAAACTTTGACTTTGACGTTTTGGTGAAATGTCAGTCAAAGGCTACTCACTAAATTGAAATCATTGAAACCAATTGGGCTCGCGTGAAAACACTGTGACATTAGGTGTTTTCAATGAGAGTCAATTTTGATTGGCCGTTTCTGACAAATTGAACAATTTTCATTGGTTCGTTCATTATAGTGTTGAATAATCTATAAAATTGAAAACGGAAACAAATGGAAAACACAAACGGAAAACAGAAACAAATTAATTACAAAAACGCGTTAAAGGGAAGATATTGCAATGATTAATAATTTTGATGTTCATTCTGCGTAACCTTTTGCATTTTTAACCGATACGTACCTGATAATTAACGTAGCATTAATTGATGCTTTAGAGTGGATAGAAATAACCAGATTTGACGTTCAACTTTAAAAATAAAAAACTACGTTTGGATGGTCAAACTATACAAATTAAACGTTCTTTCCGGTACAGACACTAACGAACATTCTTCTATTTAACATACAAATTTACACTTTGCGTTCGGTGCTATCATACGAAGACCATTTGACGAGGTTGACGGAAAGAGAACAATTTATGTCAGGGCTCATGCTGTGGATAAATTATAAAAAACAACACTAACTGCTATAGTACCTTATAGTTGCATAAACAGCGAAACGTGAAGGCTAGGATCTATTTTTAAATGAAGATGTACACGAGTTACCTTTGATGCTGCACAGTTTCAATATAAGACTTACTTGCCACTCGATGCTGGTGTTTTTTTTTAACAATAGTGGACAATAGTTGTGCTTTCGCATTTCTACCTAGTAGCAGATGGCTTTAAATTAAATAATACGGTTTCTCAGTCACTTCGGTATTCTGCTTCACATCATGAGTGTGAAATCTGAGTTTAATGCGCCAGTAAATGTAATCAAAGTGATTACTTTCTGATCTGCTTTACCCACGACCAACATTGTAACTTCCTAAACTTTCATTGGAACAAAGAAGCGTATTAGTAATCGTTATGAGCTACCCTCCGGTTCTTCCAGTCGAATTGTACAATTGCTACCAAAAAAACTATGACGTTTTTTAGTTGTGTGAATCTCTATTAACTGTAAATACATTTTATCTACTCCAGTGGGATAAGTTACTCATTACGTCACTCATTTGACACTCTTTCCGTTAGGTAATGAAGCTTCTTACACTACTCAGTTATGTAATGGCTTCATTACGTAACTGAGTGGTGTAATGGCTTTATTATCTAACTGAAATAGTGTCAAATAAATGACATACTGACATTTATCTACTCCGGTGGGATAAGTAACTCATTACGTCACTCATTTGACACTATATCAGTTAGGTAATGAAGCTCATTACACCACTCAGTTATGTAATGGTTTCATTACGCAACTGAGTTGTGTAATGACTTCATTACCTAATTGAAATAGTGTCAAATGAATGACATAATGTAATGACATTTGCCTACTAAAATATTTTTGAAAATGACATCTGACATTTCTCTTCATGGACTGTTCTCAATTTTAGGCAGTCGTAGATAAAATTTTGTACAATACATGTGTGATAATGCATCATTAATATACTTGTGTGCTTACATACACATATATTAATGATGCTGTTATCCCACTTGTATAGTAAATAACTGTTGTCTACTAAAATAGTTTTGAAAATGACATCTGACATTTCTCTTAATGGACTTTTCTCAATTTTAGGCAGTCGTAGATAAAATTTTGTACAATACATGTGTGATAATGCATCATTAATATACTTGTGTGCTTACACACACGTATATTAATGATGCTGTTATCCCACTTGTATAGTAAATAACTATTGTCTACTAAAATAGTTTTGAAAATGACATCTGACATTTCTCTTAATGGACTTTTCTCAATTTTAGGCAGTCGTAGATAAAATTTTGTACAATACATGTGTGATAATGCATCATTAATGTACTTGTGTGCTTACATAACTCGTGCTACGCACTCGTTTGTAACTTACACACACGTATATTAATGATCCTGTTATCCCAATTGTATAGTAAATAACTATTGTCTACTAAAATAGTTTTGAAAATGACATCTGACATTTCTCTTAATGGACTTCTCAATTTTAGGCAGTCGTAGATAAAATTTTGTACAATACATGTGTGATAATGCATCATTAATATACTTGTGTGCTTACATAACTCGTCCTACGCACTCGTTTGTAACTTACACACACGTATATTAATGATGCTGTTATCCCACTTGTATAGTAAATAACTATTGTCTACTAAAATAGTTTTGAAAATGACATCTGACATTTCTCTTAATGGACTTCTCAATTTTAGGCAGTCGTAGATAAAATTTTGTACAATACATGTGTGATAATGCATCATTAATGTACTTGTGTGCTTACATAACTCGTGCTACGCACTCGTTTGTAACTTACACACACGTATATTAATGATCCTGTTATCCCAATTGTATAGTAAATAACTATTGTCTACTAAAATAGTTTTGAAAATGACATCTGACATTTCTCTTAATGGACTTCTCAATTTTAGGCAGTCGTAGATAAAATTTTGTACAATACATGTGTGATAATGCATCATTAATATACTTGTGTGCTTACATAACTCGTGCTACTCACTAGTTTGTAACTTACACACACGTATATTGATGATGCTGTTATCCAACTTGTATAGTAAATAACTATTGTCTACTAAAATAGTTTTGAAAATGACATCTGACATTTCTCTTAATGGACTTTTCTCAATTTTAGGCAGTCGTAGATAAAATTTTGTACAATACATGTGTGATAATTCATCATTAATGTACTTGTGTGCTTACATAACTCGTGCTACGCACTCGTTTGTAACTTACACACACGTATATTAATGATGCTGTTATCCAACTTGTATAGTAAATAACTATTGTCTACTAAAATAGTTTTGAAAATGACATCTGACATTTCTCTTAATGGACTTTTCTCAATTTTAGGCAGTCGTAGATAAAATTTTGTACAATACATGTGTGATAATGCATCATTAATGTACTTGTGTGCTTACATAACTCGTGCTACGCACTCGTTTGTAACTTACACACACGTATATTAATGATCCTGTTATCCCAATTGTATAGTAAATAACTATTGTCTACTAAAATAGTTTTGAAAATGACATCTGACATTTCTCTTAATGGACTTCTCAATTTTAGGCAGTCGTAGATAAAATTTTGTACAATACATGTGTGATAATGCATCATTAATATACTTGTGTGCTTACATAACTCGTGCTACTCACTAGTTTGTAACTTACACACACGTATATTAATGATGCTGTTATCCAACTTGTATAGTAAATAACTATTGTCTACTAAAATAGTTTTGAAAATGACATCTGACATTTCTCTTAATGGACTTTTCTCAATTTTAGGCAGTCGTAGATAAAATTTTGTACAATACATGTGTGATAATTCATCATTAATGTACTTGTGTGCTTACATAACTCGTGCTACGCACTCGTTAGTAACTTACACACACGTATATTAATGATGCTGTTATCCCACTTGTATAGTAAATAACTATTGTCTACTAAAATAGTTTTGAAAATGACATCTGACATTTCTCTTAATGGACTTCTCAATTTTAGGCAGTCGTAGATAAAATTTTGTACAATACATGTGTGATAATGCATCATTAATATACTTGTGTGCTTACATAACTCGTGCTACTCACTAGTTTGTAACTTACACACACGTATATTAATGATGCTGTTATCCCACTTGTATAGTAAATAACTATTGTCTACTAAAATAGTTTTGAAAATGACATCTGACATTTCTCTTAATGGACTTCTCAATTTTAGGCAGTCGTAGATAAAATTTTGTACAATACAAGTGTGATAATGCATCATTAATATACTTGTGTGCTTACATAACTCGTGCTACGCACTCGTTTGTAACTTACACACACGTATATTAATGATGCTGTTATCCCACTTGTATAGTAAATAACTATTGTCTACTAAAATAGTTTTGAAAATGACATCTGACATTTCTCTTAATGGACTTTTCTCAATTTTAGGCAGTCGTAGATAAAATTTTGTACAATACATGTGTGATAATGCATCATTAATATACATGTGTGCTTACATAACTCGTGCTACTCACTAGTTTGTAACTTACACACACGTATATTAATGATGCTGTTATCCCACTTGTATAGTAAATAACTATTGTCTACTAAAATAGTTTTGAAAATGACATCTGACATTTCTCTTAATGGACTTTTCTCAATTTTAGGCAGTCGTAGATAAAATTTTGTACAATACATGTGTGATAATGCATCATTAATATACTTGTGTGCTTACATAACTCGTGCTACTCACTAGTTTGTAACTTACACACACGTATATTAATGATGCTGTTATCCCACTTGTGTAGTAAATAACTATTGTCTACTAAAATAGTTTTGAAAATGACATCTGACATTTCTCTTAATGGACTTTTCTCAATTTTAGGCAGTCGTAGATAAAATTTTGTACAATACATGTGTGATAATGCATCATTAATATACTTGTGTGCTTACATAACTCGTGCTACTCACTAGTTTGTAACTTACACACACGTATATTAATGATGCTGTTATCCCACTTGTATAGTAAATAACTATTGTCTACTAAAATAGTTTTGAAAATGACATCTGACATTTCTCTTAATGGACTTCTCAATTTTAGGCAGTCGTAGATAAAATTTTGTACAATACATGTGTGATAATGCATCATTAATATACTTGTGTGCTTACATAACTCCTGCTACTCACTAGTTTGTAACTTACACACACGTATATTAATGATGCTGTTATCCCACTTGTATAGTAAATAACTATTGTCTACTAAAATAGTTTTGAAAATGACATCTGACATTTCTCTGAATGGACTTTTCTCAATTTTAGGCAGTCGTAGATAAAATTTTGTACAATACATGTGTGATAATGCATCATTAATATACTTGTGTGCTTACATAACTCGTGCTACTCACTAGTTTGTAACTTACACACACGTATATTAATGATGCTGTTATCCCACTTGTGTAGTAAATAACTATTGTCTACTAAAATAGTTTTGAAAATGACATCTGACATTTCTCTTAATGGACTTTTCTCAATTTTAGGCAGTCGTAGATAAAATTTTGTACAATACATGTGTGATAATGCATCATTAATATACTTGTGTGCTTACATAACTCGTGCTACGCACTCGTTTGTAACTTACACACGCGTATGTTAATGATGCTGTTATCCCACTTGTATAGTAAATAACTATTGTCTACTAAAATATTTTTGAAAATGACATCTGACATTTCTCTTAATGGACTTTTCTCAATTTTAGGCAGTCGTAGATAAAATTTTGTACAATACATGTGTGATAATGCATCATTAATATACTTGTGTGCTTACATAACTCGTGCTACGCACTCGTTTGTAACTTACACACGCGTATATTAATGATGCTGTTATCCCACTTGTATAGTAAATAACTATTGTCTACTAAAATATTTTTGAAAATGACATCTGACATTTCTCTTAATGTACTTTTCTCAATTTTAGGCAGTTACTTGTGTTCTTACATAACTCGTGCTACCCACTCGTTTGTAACTTACACGTATATTAATGATGCTCTTATTCCACTTGTATAGTAAATAACTATGAAATTATTTCAAAACGCCACTGTCAATAATACCTAGGATGAGTCTAGTTTCAAAAGCTGGGATTATTTCTTGCTTAGAAAACGGTATAATTATTCGGCAAATTGCATATTTATCAAGTTTTCTAAATGTTTTGTATTGCATATTAATATTTGATATGACATATGACAAGTTTGAAATATTTACGTGACAGTTGAAGTCATTTCATGAACTAAAACAATAAAAATTCATGGGTTCTAGATTTAAAACGTGTCCTAGTTTTTCACGGTAGCACTCGTACATGTAAGTCGGAAATTTTTATTAAAATTTTCCGGCGAAATGACAACAGCCCATTTTAATTAAATCGCGATTTGGCGGAAGTTTATATCTAATTGGGGTTAAACGCTAATTCTAGCAGAGCAAAAGATTGTCCCAGTTCCGTGCATCATAAAAAACGTAAATCAGGCTTAATGCTCCGAAAAACTTCAGAAGTTGGGTGTAAAAACTTTCTGGCGGCAGGGCTGTCGGGAAACTTGGGAATAATTAGCTGTAACTTTTAATATCTGCCTTATTGCGCTCCAACTCCTACAATAATCGTAAGGTTACGAAATTAATCCCCCACAGCAGGCAATAGACGTTAAGTTAAAAAATTAAACTTACTTTCCACGTTTCAAACTCCATCGCCCTTCTCAGATGTTGTTCTTGCAAAAAGCACTGTACCTTATAAACACACCCACTCCCTAATCGTCGCGGGAATACTTCGGGATTTTCGCGAAATTTGCCAACATGTGCACGGAGTCCCCGAGAGCAGCGAACACAACCTCTATTACGAACGGCGAATTCTGACTGTTGTTGCACCGAGCGCTTTCCTCGAGCCTCGACGCCGATTTTTCAGCGCATCGCGCCCTCTAGCACAGGACATCGCAATCGGCGTGGAGGTTGGGTTGACGTCTGTTGACTCTGATCCTAACTAAACGATGATACATGCTCAGGGTCGGAGAGGCCAGGTGGGCTATCAGCCCAGAAATTCGACCTGAATTAGTAGTCGTATTACTGAAAGAGCAAGAGGTTTTTTTTTAAATATCAGGGATCAGGGGTGACTCAAGTTTATAATAAAATGTGTATTGCTTTATTTATAACCGAACAAAACAATATAGTAAAACAAATTTTGCATGGCGTATGTTAAATAATATTGGTTATTTGATATTACTCGATATTAGGTTTAGCAGAGTAAATGAGTTGGTAGTCCAAAGTCAGAAAATACTTATTTGTTATATCGAGAGATCCAAAAAAACTGTTCCTCAGCGGGCTGTGGAAATTCAACGTATGAATAATATGTTGGTGACACTGTACGTCAATGTCAAATTCGAGGTTAGCAGGTTAGGATTTGCGTCATTTTGTGTCATAACTGACGGAAAACCTAACCTAATAACCTCGAATTTGACATTGACGTACAGTGTCACCAACATATTATTCATACGTTGAATTTCCACAGCCCGCTGAGGGACAGTTTTTTTGGATCTGTCGATACTAGACGATAAAATTTTATTTTATCGACAAGAGAAAAATTTAAATTTTCGATCGACGAAGGAGCGAGTAAATTAATTTCGCGAGTCGATAATGAATTTTATCTTCTAGTATAACATTCTAGTTTTTTTTATAGCAAGAACTTTAACAATTCAAAAAAAAAAAATTAATTTAAATAAAAATTTAAAAATTAAAGTACATTATCTACTCTTGATGTTAAAGTGCTACTCGAGTATTACTTTAACCGAGTACACGACATTTGGGCGCCAGCGGTTGAGCAATAGGGCGACGGCGTTTGGGCGCCCGGCGTTTGGGCGCCAGACCTTTGCGCGCTGGAATTATATGCAAGAACACTTTACCACCGAACTTTCAAAACGCTTTAGATTATCATTTAAGTTTTTGAATATTTAAAGTAAGTTTTTCAATATTGGCATTTTCTTATTTGTTGTAGAATTAATCTCCAAAATATTTAGATTCTTATTGTTTTTGTCATTGCAATACACCTAAAATGTGTAATCCTAATAATTGAATTCATTAGGTATCCATTATTATTTGCAAACTTTTACCGTATGGTAATGAGTAATATGATGCCCAAGAAATTTTGGGTATAATTTATTATTATGTCGAATCACTGTAGTTAACCAACTGTATAAATTCTCATAATTGGAATCATTAGATACTCATTATTATTTGCAAACTCTTTAGTACACGGAATGCAATTAAGAAGACTACTGTAATCAGAAAACTTTAGATTTAAAATTACTGTAAGAGTCCCTTATTTCGGTAGGCAATCTAGTAGATATTTAACTGTGGAAGAAGTTGCTTAGCGGATTGAGGGTTGTTACTATACTTGAGCCGTCGAACAGATAGAGTGGAGCAGGGAACCCAAATAACATATTACAAAGGTCACTCAATATTTTAATTAGGTATAATTATTAAAAGGATCAGAGATGGCGACCACTATAATTAGAACTAATTTCAATTGACATTAAATAACTTTTTGAAGTTATGATGCTCTTCTAATTGAAAATGTGTAAGCCTGTGGCCTGGCTCTTCTTAAATCTCATTATTGTCTGCGGCGTCGAAACCAAAACACGTTCCCCGTGATTTGGCTGAAGTTAGCTACTACAAATTTATGAAGGAAAAATAAAGTGGGCCTCTGCAATTTCTCTCAGTCGTTTGCAGGAATGAGTGGCTAAAGCAACCAATGTTGTCCTAAATACAGTTATGCGAATTGTTAAAGGAGCCTAACAAAGTGGCGGAAGAAAATTTACTACTCCAAGAAAACAAATTACTAAACCTAGCCCCAGGTCATCTGTCGCTAATTACGATGGTATCACTTGTCGGTATAAACCTACTCAGTCCCACGAAAATAATTATTAATTCTCTTGCCCTTCCTACTATAACAAGTTTTCTCGGTATGTGTTGGTCGGTAACAACTTGCCAACTGTCAGTTTACGTACATAATTTTTATAGTAACGTAATGCGAAATGGAATTTGTTAAAATAGCTATCACTACTCTCTTTATAGGATTGCCAGTTAGCTATTATACTTGAGCCACCAAACAGATAGAGTGGAGCAGGCAACCAAAATAACCTATTACAAAAGTCACTCGATAATATTGTTTGTTTGTTTGTTTGTTTGTTTGTTAATGGACAAGGTCTAGACATGCAGAGTACCATATTTTAACTATAATTACTAAAAGGAACAGAGATGGCGACCCTTATAAATGGAACTAATTTCAATTGACATTAAATAACTGTTTGAGGTTATGATGCAAATATTGAGAGATCCAAAAAAAATCCTCTGCGGGCTGTGTTCAAACGTATGAATAATATGTTGGTGGCACTGTAAGTCTATGTCAAATTCGAGGTTAGCAGGTTAGATTTTGCGTCAGTCTGTGATAAAACTGCCGCAAAACCTAACCTGAAGTGTAATTTATGTGCTGAACAGAGACTACTGAGTGATTTTTTAAAAACTCAATTTCAGCAAGCCCTGGGTAGCCTGAATCAGTTGACAATACTGAAATGTATTGTTTATGACACTGAAAGTTTGTGTCAAATTCGAGGTTAGCAGATTAGGTTTTGCGTCAGTTTTGACACAGACAGTGTCACCAACAATACACTTCAGTACTGCCAACTGATTTAGTCTATCCAGGGCCTGCCGCAATTGAGTTTTAAACAAAATCACACTGTAGTTATTTGTCAAAACTGTTTAACGTAGATTTTAGTATACCTGATCAGTTCCTTAGATTTAACAATTAATTTATTCATACTCATAAATGAATATTTTAACCACTTTAACTTCCGTTTTGCGCTTTAATATGCATTTATGCAGTCAAAATTAACTTCCAGATATTAAAAAAGGCGTATAGTAAAGTGCCTCATTAAACAAAAAAAAAGGTGTGGTGTCGCATATGACACCACATATGCGTTAATGCAATTTTCCTAGATGTATGCCTTCTAGGGGTAATGGTACCCATCAGTGACAATATGAGCGATATACTACAGCTGGCTGCCAAAATAGTACTATGGGATTTTGATCAAGTGTGTATTTTTCAAATTATCTACTTGCAACTGGCCACAAAGAAACAAAAACTTTTATGTGCAGTTCTGGTGTGTCTTACGTGTACTATTACTGCAAGTGCAATATTTCTATGCCTCTTCTAGAAATTGGATGCTGAATTTGCATTAAGATAGCGTTTAATAAGTGCATTTACGACTCCAGCGAAATTGTCATTGTATTTTATTCTATTTTATTCGTATTCATGGCACCCATCAGTGAAAATATAAACGATATACTACAGCTGACTACCGAAATAGCACTCTCGGATTTTATCGAGTATGTATTTTTCCGATTATGTACTTGCAAATTGCCACAAGGAAACAAAAACCTTTATGTGCACTTCTGGTGTGTCTTACGTGTCCTAGCATTGTAAAGGAAATATTTCAATGCTTCTTCTAGCAATTGGATGCTGAATTTGCATTAAGACAGCGTTTAATAAGTGCATTTGCGACTTCAGCGAAATTTTCATTGCATTTTATTATATTTTATCCGTATTCATGGCACCCAAAAGTGAAAATATGAACGATATACTACAGCTGGCTACTGAAGTATCACTTTGGGATTTTTATCGAGTGTATTTTAAAGATTATGTACTTGCAAATGGCCACAAGGAAACAAAAACTTTTATGTGCATTTCTGGTGTATCTTACGTGTACTAGTATTGTAAAGGAAATGTTTCTATGCCTCTCCTAGCAATTGGATGCTGAATTTGCATTAAGATAGCGTATAATAGGTGCATTTACGACTTCTGCCGAATTGTCATTACATCTGATTATATTTTATAAGTATTCATGGCACCCACCAGTGAAAATATGAACGATATACTGCAGCTCGCTAACGAAATAGCACTCTTGGATTTTTATCCAGTGTGTATTTTTCAGATTATGTACTTGCAAATGGCCACAAGAAAACAAAAACTTTTATGTGCACTTCTGGTATGTCTTACGTGTAATAGTATTGTAAAGCAAATATTTCGATGCCTTTCCTAGCAACGGCATGTTGAATTTGCATTAAGATAGCGTTTGATAAGTGCACTTAAGAATTCAGCGGAATTTTTATTGCATTGTATTATATTTTATTCATATTCATTTCACCCATCAGTGAAAATATGAATGATATCTTACAGCTGGCTACCGAAATAGCACTCTGGGATTTTTATCGAGTGTGTATGTTTTAGATTATGTAATTGCAAATTGCCACAAGAAAAGAAAAACGTTATGTGCAGTTCTGGTGTGTCTTACGTGTACTAGTACTGTAAATGAAATATTTCTATGCCTTTCCTAGCAATTGGATGCTGAATTTGCATTAAGAACGCGTATAATAAACGCATTTACGACTTCAGCGGAATTTTCATTCCATTTTATTATATTTTATCCGTATTCCTGGCACCCATCGGTGACAATATGAACGATATACTACAGCTGGCTGCCGAAATAGCACTCTGGCTTTTTTATCGACCGTGTATTTATCAGCTTATGTAATTGCAAATTGCCACAAGAAAAGAAAAACTTTTATGTGCACTTCTGGTGTGCGTTGCGTGTACTAGTATTGCAAAAGAAATATTTCTATGCCGCTCCTAGCAATTGGCTGCTGGATTTGCATTAAGATAGCGTTTAATAAGCGCATTTGTGACTTCAGCGGACTACTCATTGCATTTTTTATATTCTATCCGTATTCATGGCTGCCATCAGTGACAATATGAGCGATATACTACAGCTGGCTGCCGAAATAGCACCCTGTGGTTTTTATCCAGTGTGCATTTTTCAGATTATGTACTTGCAAATGGCCACAAGAAAACAAAAACTTTTATGCGCACTTCTGGTGTGTCTTACGTGTACTAGTTTTGTAAGGGAAATATTTCTATGCCTCTCCTAGCAATTGGAAGCTGAATTTGCCTTAAGAGAGCGTTTGATAAGTGAAATTACGACTTCAGCGGAATTTCCATTGCATTTTATTATATTTTATCCGTATTCATGGCACCCATCAGTGAAAATATGAACTATATACTATAGCTGGCTACCGAAGTAGCACTCTGGGACTTTTATCGAGGGTGTATTTTTCAGATTATGTACTTGTAAATGGCCACAAAGACACAAAAACTTCTATGTGCACTTCTGGTGTGTCTTACTTGTACTAGTATTGTATAGGAGATATTTCTATGCTTCTCCTAGTAATTGGATGCTGAATTTGCATTAATATAGCGTTTAATAAGTGCATTTACGACTTTAGCGGAATTTTCATTGGATTTTATTATATTTTATCCGTATTCATGGCACCCATCAGTGACAATATGAACGATATACTACAGCTGGCTGCCGAAATAGCACCCTGTGGTTTTATCTAGTGTGCATTTTTCAGATTATATACTTGCAAATGGCCACAAGAAAACAAAAACTTTTATGCGCACTTCTGGTGTGTCTTACGTGTACTAGTTTTCTAAGGGAAATATTTCTATGCCTCTCTTAGCAATTGGAAGCTGAATTTGCCTTAAGAGAGCGTTTCATAAGTGAAATTACGACTTCAGCGGAATTTCCATTGCATTTTATTATATTTTATCCGTATTCATGGCACCCATCAGTGAAAATATGAACTATATACTATAGCTGGCTACCGAAGTAGCACTCTGGGATTTTTATCGAGGGTGTATTTTTCAGATTATGTACTTGTAAATGGCCACAAAGACACAAAAACTTTTATGTGCACTTCTGGTGTGTCTTACGTATACTAGTATTGTATAGGAAATATTTCTATGCCTCTCCTAGCAATTGGATGCTGAATTTGCATTAATATAGCGTTTAATAAGTGCATTTACGACTTCAGCGGAATTTTCATTGCATTTTATTATATTTTATCCGTATTCATAGCACCCATCAGAGACAATATGAACGATATACTACAGCTGGCTGCCGAAATAGCACCCTGTGGTTTTATCTAGTGTGCATTTTTCAGATTATATACTTGCAAATGGCCACAAGAAAACAAAAACTTTTATGCGCACTTCTGGTGTGTCTTACGTGTACTAGTTTTCTAAGGGAAATATTTCTATGCCTCTCCTAGCAATTGGAAGCTGAATTTGCCTTAAGAGAGCGTTTCATAAGTGAAATTACGACTTCAGCGGAATTTCCATTGCATTTTATTATATTTTATCCGTATTCATGGCACCCATCAGTGAAAATATAAACTATATACTATAGCTGGCTACCGAAGTAGCACTCTGCGATTTTTATCGAGGGTGTATTTTTCAGATTATGTAGTTGCAAATGGCCACAAAGACACAAAATCTTTTATGTGTAATACTGGTGTGTCTTACGTGTACTAGTATTGTATAGGAAATATTTCTATGCCTCTCTTAGCAATTGGATGCTGAATTTGCATTATGATAGCGTTTAATAAGTGCATTTACATTTACATTCTGCGGAATTTTCATTGCATTTTATTATATTTTATCCGCATTCACGGCACCCATCAGTGAGAATATGAACGATGTACTACAGCAGGCTACCTAAATAGCACTCTGGGATTTTTATCGAGTGTGTATTTTTCAGATTATGTTCTTGCAAATGACCACAAGAAAATAAAAACATTTATGTGCACTTCTAGTGTGTCTTACGTGTACTAGTATTGGAAAGGAAATATTTCTCTGCCACTCCTAGCAATTGAAAGCTGAATTTGCATTAAGATAGCGTTTGATAAGTGCAATTACGACTTCAGCGGAATTTTCATTGCACTTTATTATATTTTATCCGTATTCATGGCACCCATCAATGAGAATATGAACGATATACTACAGCAGGCTACCGAAAAAGCACTCTGGGATTTTTATCGAGTGTGTATTTTTCAGATTATGTACTTGCAAATGGCCACAAGAAAATAAAAAACGTTTATGTGCACTTCTAGTGTGTCTTACGTGTACTAGTATTGTAAAGGAAATTTTTCTATGCCTTTCCTAGCAATTGGAAGCTGAATTTGCATTAAGATAGCGTTTGATAAGTGCAATTACGACTTCAGCGGAATTTTCATTGCATTTTACTATATTTTATCCGTATTCATGGCACCCATCAGTAATAATATGAACGATATACTACAGCTGGCTGGCGAATTAGCACCCTGTGATTTTTATCGAGTTTGTATTTTTCAGATTATGTACTTGCAAATGGCCACAAGAAAACAAAAACTTTTATGTGCACTTCTGGTGTGTCTTACGTGTACTAGTATTGTAAAGGAAAAATTTCCATGCCTCTCCTAGCAACTGGAAGCTGAATTTGCATTAAGATAGCGTTTGATAAGTGCAATTACGACTTCAGCGGAATTTTCATTGCATTTTATTATATTTTATCCGTATTTATGGCACCCATCAGTGAGAATATGAACGATATACTACAGCAGGCTACCGAAATAGCACTCTGCGATTTTTATCGAGGGTGTATTTTTCAGATTATGTACTTCCAAATGACCACAAGAAAACAAAAACCTTTATGTGCAGTTGTGGTGTGTCTTACGTGTAGTAGTACTGTAAATGACATATTTCTATGCCTGTCCTAGCAATTGGATGCTGAATTTGCATTAAGATAGCATTTGATAGGTGCATTTACGACTTCGTCGGAATTTTCATTGCATTTTATTATATTTTATCCGTATTCATGGCACCCATCAGTGTAAATATGAACTATATACTATAGCTGTCTACCAAAGTAGTACTCTGGGTTTTTTATCGAGGGTGTATTTTTCAGATTATGTAGTTGCAAATGGCCACAAAGACACAAAATCTTTTATGTGTACTTCTGGTGTGTCTTACGTGTACCTACTAGTATTGTATAGGAAATATTTCTGTGCCTCTCCTATCAATTGGATGCTGAATTTGCATTATGATAGCGTTTAATAAGTGCATTTACGACTTCAGCGGAATTTTCATTGCATTTTATTATATTTTATCCGTATTTATAGCACCCATCAGTGAGAATATCAACGATATACTATAGCTGTCTACCGAAGTAGCACTCTGGGATTTTTATCGAGAATGTATTTTTCAGATTATGTACTTGCAAATGGCCACAAAGACACAAAAACTTTTATGTGCACTTCAGGTGCATCTTACGTGTACTAGTATTGCAAAGGAAATATTTCTATGCCTCTCCTAGCAATAGGATGCTGAATTTGCATTAAGATAGCGTTTAATAAGTGCATTTACGACTTCAGCGGAATTTTCATTGCATTTTATTATATTTTATCCATATTCATGGAAACCATCAGTGAAAATATGAACGATATACTATAGCTGGCTACAGAAATAGCACTCTGTGATTTTTATGGAGTGTGTATTTTTCAGATTATGTACTTGCAAATGGCCACAAGGAATCAAAAACTTTTATGTGAACTTCTGGTGTGTCTTACGTGTACTAGTATTGTAAAGGGAATATTTCCATGCCTCTCCTAGCAATTGGATGCTGAATTTGCATTAAGATAGCGTTTAATAAGTGCATTTACGACTTCAGCGGAATTTTCATTGCAATTTATTATATTTTATCCGTATTCATGGCAACCATCAGTGAAAATATGAACGATATACTATAGCTGGCTACCGAAATAGCACTCTGGGATTTTTATCGAGGGTGTATTTTTCAGATTATGTACTTGCAAATGGCCACAAGAAAACAAATACTTTTATGTGAACTTCTGGTGTGTCTTACGTGTACTAGTATTGTAAAGAAAATATTTCTGTGTCTCTCCTAGCAATTAAATGCTGAATTTGCATTAAGATAGCGTTTAATAAGTGGATTTACGACTTCAGCGGAAATTTCATTGCATTTTATTATATTTTATCAGTATTCATGGCAACCATCAGTGAAAATATGAACGATAGCTGGCTACCGAAATAGCACTCTTTTTCAGATTATGTACTTGCAAATGGCCACAAAGACACAAAAACTTTTATGTGCACTTCTGGTGTGTCTTACGTGTACTAGTATTGTAAAGGAAATATTTCTATGCCTCTCCTAGCAAATGGATGCTGAATTTGGATTAAGATAGCATTTTATAATTGCATTTGCGACTTCAGCGGAATTTTCATTGCATTTTATTATATTTTATCCGTATTTATAGCACCCATCAGTGAAAATATGAACGATATACTATAGCTGGCTACCGAAATAGCACTCTGGGATTTTTATCGAGGGTGTATTTTTCAGATTATGTACTTGCAAATGGCCACAAGAAAACAAAAACTTTTATGTGAACTTCTGGTGTGTCTTACGTGTACTAGTATTGTAAAGAAAATATTTCTGTGTCTCTCCTAGCAATTAAATGCTGAATTTGCATTAAGATAGCGTTTAATAAGTGGATTTACGACTTCAGCGGAAATTTCATTGCATTTTATTATATTTTATCAGTATTCATGGCAACCATCAGTGAAAATATGAACGATAGCTGGCTACCGTAATAGCACTCTTTTTCAGATTATGTACTTGCAAATGGCCACAAAGACACAAAAACTTTTATGTGCACTTCTGGTGTGTCTTACGTGTACTAGTATTGTAAAGGAAATATTTCTATGCCTCTCCTAGCAAATGGATGCTGAATTTGGATTAAGATAGCATTTTATAATTGCATTTGCGACTTCAGCGGAATTTTCATTGCATTTTATTATATTTTATCCGTATTTATAGCACCCATCAGTGAAAATATGAACGATATACTCTAGCTATCTGCCGAAATGGCACTCTGGAATTTTCATCGAGGGTGAATTTTTCAGATTATGTACTTGCAAATGGCCGCAAAGACACAAAAACTTTTGTGTGCACTTCTGGTGTGTCTTACGTGTACTAGTATTGTAAAGAAAGTATTTTTGTGCCTCTCCTAGCAATTGGATGCTGAATTTGTAGAAGAGAGCGTTTAATAAGTGCATTTGCTACTTCAGCGGAATTTTCATTGCATTTTATTATATTTTATCCGTATTTATAGCACCCATCAGTGAGAATATGAACGATATACTATAGCTGGCTACCGAAATAGCACTCTGGGATTTTTATCGAGGGTGTATTTTTAAGATTATGTACTTGCAAATGGCCACAAAGACACAAAAACTTTTATGTGCACTTCTGGTGTGTCTTACGTGTACTAGTATTGTAAAGGAAATATTTCTATGCCTCTCCTAGCAAATGGATGCTGAATTTGCATTAAGAAAGCATTTTATAGGTTAATTTGCGACTTCAGCGGAATTTTCATTGCATTTTATTATATTTTATCCGTATTTATAGCACCCATCAGTGAAAATATGAACGATATACTCTAGCTATCTGCCGAAATGGCACTCTGGGATTTTCATCGAGGGTGAATTTTTCAGATTATGTACTTGCAAATGGCCGCAAAGACACAAAAACTTTTGTGTGCACTTCTGGTGTGTCTTACGTGTACTAGTATTGTAAAGAAAATATTTTTGTGCCTCTCCTAGCAATTGGATGCTGAATTTGTATAAGAGAGCGTTTAATAAGTGCATTTACTACTTCAGCGGAATTTTCATTGCATTTTATTATATTTTATCCGTATTTATAGCACCCATCAGTGAGAATATGAACGATATACTATAGCTGGCTACCGAAATAGCACTCTGGGATTTTTATCGAGTGTGTATTTTTCAGATTACATACTTGCAGATGGCCACAAGAAAACAAAAACCTTTGTGTAAAGTTCTGGTGTGTCTTAAGTGTACTAGTGCTGTAAATGAAATATCACTATGCCTCTCCTAGCAATTGAATGCTGAATTTGCATTAAGATAGAGTTTAAAAGGTGCATTTACGACTTTAGCGGAATTTTCATTGCATTTTATTATATTTTATCCGTATTCATGGCAACCATCAGTGAAAATATGAACAATATATTATAGCTGGCTACCGAAATAGCACTCTGGGATTTTTATCGAGGATGTATTTTTCAGATTATGTACTTGCAAATGGCCACTAGAAAACAAAAACTTTTATGTGCACTTGTGGTGTGTCTTACATGTACTAGTATTGTAAAGGAAATATTTCTATGCCTCTCCTAGCAATTGGATGCTGAATTTGCATTAAGATAGCGTTTAATAAGTGCAATTACGACTTCAGCAAAATTTTTATTGCATTTTATTATATTTTATCAGTATTTATAGCACCCATCAGTGAGAATATGAACGATATACTATAGCTGGCTACCGAAATAGCACTCTGGGGTTTTTATCGAGTGTGTATTTTTCAGATTAGGTACTTGCAAATGGCCACTAGAAAGCAAAAACTTGTATGTGCTCTTCTGGTGTGTCTTACATGTACTAGTATTGTAATGGAAATATTTCTATGCCTCTCCTAGCAATTGCATGCTGAATTTGCATTAAGATAGCGTTTAATAAGTGCATTTACGACTTCAGCGGAATTTTCATTGCATTTTATTATATTTTATCCGTATGTATAGCACCCATCAGTGAGAATATGAACGATATACTATAGCTGGCTACCGAAATAGCACTCTGGGATTTTTATCGAGGATGTATTTTTCAGATTATGTACTTGCAAATGGCCACTAGAAAACAAAAACTTTTATGTGCACTTGTGGTGTGTCTTACATGTACTAGTATTGTAAAGGAAATATTTCTATGCCTCTCCTAGCAATTGGATGCTGAATTTGCATTAAGATAGCGTTTAATAAGTGCAATTACGACTTCAGCAAAATTTTTATTGCATTTTATTATATTTTATCAGTATTTATAGCACCCATCAGTGAGAATATGAACGATATACTATAGCTGGCTACCGAAATAGCACTCTGGGGTTTTTATCGAGTGTGTATTTTTCAGATTACATACTTGCAGATGGCCACAAGAAAACAAAAACCTTTGTGTGAAGTTCTGGTGTGTCTTAAGTGTACTAGTGCTGTAAATGAAATATCTCTATGCCTCTCCTAGCAATTGAATGATGAATTAGCATTAAGATAGAGTTTAATAGGTGCATTTACGACTTTAGCGGTATTTTCATTGCATTTTATTATATTTTATCCGTATTCATGGCAACCATCAGTGAAAATATGAACGATATACTATAGCTGGCTACCGAAATAGCACTCAAACAAAAACTTTTATGTGCACTTGTGGTGTGTCTTACATGTATTAATATTGTAAAGGAAATATTTCTATGCCTCTCCTAGCAATTGGATGCTGAATTTGCTTTAAGATAGCGTTTAATAAGTGCAATTACGAATTCAGCGAAATTTTCATTGCATTTTATTATATTTTATCCGTATTTATAGCACCCATCAGTGAGAATATGAACGATATACTATAGCTGGCTACTGAAATAGCACTCTGGGATTTTTATCGAGGATGTATTTTTCAGATTATGTACTTGCAAATGGCCACTAGAAAGCAAAAACTTGTATGTGCTCTTCTGGTGTGTCTTACATGTACTAGTATTGTAATGGAAATATTTCTATGCCTCTCCTAGCAATTGCATGCTGAATTTGCATTAAGATAGCGTTTAATAAGTGCATTTACGACTTCAGCGGAATTTTCATTGCATTTTATTATATTTTATCCGTATGTATAGCACCCATCAGTGAGAATATGAACGATATACTATAGCTGGCTACCGAAATAGCACTCTGGGATTTTTATCGAGGATGTATTTTTCAGATTATGTACTTGCAAATGGCCACTAGAAAACAAAAACTTGTATGTGCTCTTCTGGTGTGTCTTACATGTACTAGTATTGTAATGGAAATATTTCTATGCCTCTCCTAGCAATTGCATGCTGAATTTGCATTAAGATAGCGTTTAATAAGTGCATTTACGACTTCAGCGGAATTTTCATTGCATTTTATTATATTTTATCCGTATGTATAGCACCCATCAGTGAGAATATGAACGATATACTATAGCTGGCTACCGAAATAGCACTCTGGGATTTTTATCGAGGATGTATTTTTCAGATTATGTACTTGCAAATGGCCACTAGAAAACAAAAACTTTTATGTGCACTTGTGGTGTGTCTTACATGTACTAGTATTGTAAAGGAAATATTTCTATGCCTCTCCTAGCAATTGGATGCTGAATTTGCATTAAGATAGCGTTTAATAAGTGCAATTACGACTTCAGCTAAATTTTTATTGCATTTTATTATATTTTATCAGTATTTATAGCACCCATCAGTGAGAATATGAACGATATACTATAGCTGGCTACCGAAATAGCACTCTGGGGTTTTTATCGAGTGTGTATTTTTCAGATTACATACTTGCAGATGGCCACAAGAAAACAAAAACCTTTGTGTGAAGTTCTGGTGTGTCTTAAGTGTACTAGTGCTGTAAATGAAATATCTCTATGCCTCTCCTAGCAATTGAATGATGAATTAGCATTAAGATAAGAGTTTAATAGGTGCATTTACGACTTTAGCGGTATTTTCATTGCATTTTATTATATTTTATCCGTATTCATGGCAACCATCAGTGAAAATATGAACGATATACTATAGCTGGCTACCGAAATAGCACTCAAACAAAAACTTTTATGTGCACTTGTGGTGTGTCTTACATGTATTAATATTGTAAAGGAAATATTTCTATGCCTCTCCTAGCAATTGGATGCTGAATTTGCTTTAAGATAGCGTTTAATAAGTGCAATTACGAATTCAGCGAAATTTTCATTGCATTTTATTATATTTTATCCGTATTTATAGCACCCATCAGTGAGAATATGAACGATATACTATAGCTGGCTACTGAAATAGCACTCTGGGATTTTTATCGAGGATGTATTTTTCAGATTACATACTTGCAGATGGCCACAAGAATACAAAAACCTTTGTGTGAAGTTCTGGTGTGTCTTAAGTGTACTAGTGCTGTAAATGAAATATCTTTATGCCTCTCCTAGCAATTGAATGATGAATTAGCATTAAGATAGAGTTTAATAGGTGCATTTACGACTTTAGCGGAATTTTCATTGCATTTTATTATATTTGATCCGTATTCATGGCAACCATCAGTGAAAATATGAACGAAATACTAAAGCTGGCTACCGAAATAGCACTCTGGGATTTTTATCGAGGATGTATTTTTCAAATTATGTACTTGCAAATGGCCACTAGAAAACAAAAACCTTTATGTGCACTTGTGGTGTGTCTTACATGTACTAGTATTGTAAAGGAAATATTTCTATGCCTCTCCTAGCAATTGGATGCTGAATTTGCTTTAAGATAGCGTTTAATAAGTGCATTTACGACTTCAGCGAAATTTTCATTGCATTTTATTATATTTTATCCGTATTTATAGCACCCATCAGTGAGAATATGAACGATATACTATAGCTGGCTACCGAAATAGCACTCTGGGATTTTTATCGAGGATGTATTTTTCAAATTATGTACTTGCAAATGGCCACTAGAAAACAAAAACCTTTATGTGCACTTGTGGTGTGTCTTACATGTACTAGTATTGTAAAGGAAATATTTCTATGCCTCTCCTAGCAATTGGATGCTGAATTTGCTTTAAGATAGCGTTTAATAAGTGCATTTACGACTTCAGCGAAATTTTCATTGCATTTTATTATATTTTATCCGTATTTATAGCACCCATCAGTGAGAATATGAACGATATACTATAGCTGGCTACCGAAATAGCACTCTGGGATTTTTATCGAGGATGTATTTTTCAAATTATGTACTTGCAAATGGCCACTAGAAAACAATAACTTTTATGTGCACTGTCTTACAATTACGAATTCAGCGAAATTTTCATTGCATTTTATTATATTTTATCCGTATTTATAGCACCCATCAGTGAGAATATGAACGATATACTATAGCTGGCTACTGAAATAGCACTCTGGGATTTTTATCGAGAATGTACTTTTCAGATTATGTACTTGCAAATGGCCACTAAAAAACAAAAACCTTTATGTGCACTTGTGGTGTGTCTTACATGTACTAGTATTGTAAAGGAAATATTTCTATGCCTCTCCTAGCAATTGGATGCTGAATTTGCATTAAGATAGCGTTTAATAAGTGCAATTACGACTTCAGCGAAATTTTCATTGCATTTTATTATATTTTATCCGTATTTATAGCACCCATCAGTGAGAATATGAACGATATACTATAGCTGGCTACCGAAATAGCACTCTGGGATTTTTATCGAGGATGTATTTTTCAAATTATGTACTTGCAAATGGCCACTAGAAACCAAAAACCTTTATGTGCACTTGTGGTGTGTCTTACATGTACTAGTATTGTAAAGGAAATATTTCTATGCCTCTCCTAGCAATTGGATGCTGAATTTGCTTTAAGATAGCGTTTAATAAGTGCATTTACGACTTCAGCGAAATTTTCATTGCATTTTATTATATTTTATCCGTATTTATAGCACCCATCAGTGAGAATATGAACGATATACTATAGCTGGCTACCGAAATAGCACTCTGGGATTTTTATCGAGTGTGTATTTTTCAGATTATGTACTTGCAAATGGCCACTAGAAAACAATAACTTTTATGTGCACTGTCTTACAATTACGAATTCAGCGAAATTTTCATTGCATTTTATTATATTTTATCCGTATTTATAGCACCCATCAGCGAGAATATGAACGATATACTATAGCTGGCTACTGAAATAGCACTCTGGGATTTTTATCGAGGATGTATTTTTCAGATTACATACTTGCAGATGGCCACAAGAATACAAAAACCTTTGTGTGAAGTTCTGGTGTGTCTTAAGTGTACTAGTGCTGTAAATGAAATATCTTTATGCCTCTCCTAGCAATTGAATGATGAATTAGCATTAAGATAGAGTTTAATAGGTGCATTTACGACTTTAGCGGAATTTTCATTGCATTTTATTATATTTGATCCGTATTCATGGCAACCATCAGTGAAAATATGAACGAAATACTAAAGCTGGCTACCGAAATAGCACTCTGGGATTTTTATCGAGGATGTATTTTTCAGATTATGTACTTGCAAATGGCCACTAGAAAGCAAAAACTTGTATGTGCTCTTCTGGTGTGTCTTACATGTACTAGTATTGTAATGGAAATATTTCTATGCCTCTCCTAGCAATTGCATGCTGAATTTGCATTAAGATAGCGTTTAATAAGTGCATTTACGACTTCAGCGGAATTTTCATTGCATTTTATTATATTTTATCCGTATGTATAGCACCCATCAGTGAGAATATGAACGATATACTATAGCTGGCTACCGAAATAGCACTCTGGGATTTTTATCGAGGATGTATTTTTCAGATTATGTACTTGCAAATGGCCACTAGAAAACAAAAACTTGTATGTGCTCTTCTGGTGTGTCTTACATGTACTAGTATTGTAATGGAAATATTTCTATGCCTCTCCTAGCAATTGCATGCTGAATTTGCATTAAGATAGCGTTTAATAAGTGCATTTACGACTTCAGCGGAATTTTCATTGCATTTTATTATATTTTATCCGTATGTATAGCACCCATCAGTGAGAATATGAACGATATACTATAGCTGGCTACCGAAATAGCACTCTGGGATTTTTATCGAGGATGTATTTTTCAGATTATGTACTTGCAAATGGCCACTAGAAAACAAAAACTTTTATGTGCACTTGTGGTGTGTCTTACATGTACTAGTATTGTAAAGGAAATATTTCTATGCCTCTCCTAGCAATTGGATGCTGAATTTGCATTAAGATAGCGTTTAATAAGTGCAATTACGACTTCAGCTAAATTTTTATTGCATTTTATTATATTTTATCAGTATTTATAGCACCCATCAGTGAGAATATGAACGATATACTATAGCTGGCTACCGAAATAGCACTCTGGGGTTTTTATCGAGTGTGTATTTTTCAGATTACATACTTGCAGATGGCCACAAGAAAACAAAAACCTTTGTGTGAAGTTCTGGTGTGTCTTAAGTGTACTAGTGCTGTAAATGAAATATCTCTATGCCTCTCCTAGCAATTGAATGATGAATTAGCATTAAGATAAGAGTTTAATAGGTGCATTTACGACTTTAGCGGTATTTTCATTGCATTTTATTATATTTTATCCGTATTCATGGCAACCATCAGTGAAAATATGAACGATATACTATAGCTGGCTACCGAAATAGCACTCAAACAAAAACTTTTATGTGCACTTGTGGTGTGTCTTACATGTATTAATATTGTAAAGGAAATATTTCTATGCCTCTCCTAGCAATTGGATGCTGAATTTGCTTTAAGATAGCGTTTAATAAGTGCAATTACGAATTCAGCGAAATTTTCATTGCATTTTATTATATTTTATCCGTATTTATAGCACCCATCAGTGAGAATATGAACGATATACTATAGCTGGCTACTGAAATAGCACTCTGGGATTTTTATCGAGGATGTATTTTTCAGATTACATACTTGCAGATGGCCACAAGAATACAAAAACCTTTGTGTGAAGTTCTGGTGTGTCTTAAGTGTACTAGTGCTGTAAATGAAATATCTTTATGCCTCTCCTAGCAATTGAATGATGAATTAGCATTAAGATAGAGTTTAATAGGTGCATTTACGACTTTAGCGGAATTTTCATTGCATTTTATTATATTTGATCCGTATTCATGGCAACCATCAGTGAAAATATGAACGAAATACTAAAGCTGGCTACCGAAATAGCACTCTGGGATTTTTATCGAGGATGTATTTTTCAAATTATGTACTTGCAAATGGCCACTAGAAAACAAAAACCTTTATGTGCACTTGTGGTGTGTCTTACATGTACTAGTATTGTAAAGGAAATATTTCTATGCCTCTCCTAGCAATTGGATGCTGAATTTGCTTTAAGATAGCGTTTAATAAGTGCATTTACGACTTCAGCGAAATTTTCATTGCATTTTATTATATTTTATCCGTATTTATAGCACCCATCAGTGAGAATATGAACGATATACTATAGCTGGCTACCGAAATAGCACTCTGGGATTTTTATCGAGGATGTATTTTTCAAATTATGTACTTGCAAATGGCCACTAGAAAACAAAAACCTTTATGTGCACTTGTGGTGTGTCTTACATGTACTAGTATTGTAAAGGAAATATTTCTATGCCTCTCCTAGCAATTGGATGCTGAATTTGCTTTAAGATAGCGTTTAATAAGTGCATTTACGACTTCAGCGAAATTTTCATTGCATTTTATTATATTTTATCCGTATTTATAGCACCCATCAGTGAGAATATGAACGATATACTATAGCTGGCTACCGAAATAGCACTCTGGGATTTTTATCGAGGATGTATTTTTCAAATTATGTACTTGCAAATGGCCACTAGAAAACAATAACTTTTATGTGCACTGTCTTACAATTACGAATTCAGCGAAATTTTCATTGCATTTTATTATATTTTATCCGTATTTATAGCACCCATCAGTGAGAATATGAACGATATACTATAGCTGGCTACTGAAATAGCACTCTGGGATTTTTATCGAGAATGTACTTTTCAGATTATGTACTTGCAAATGGCCACTAAAAAACAAAAACCTTTATGTGCACTTGTGGTGTGTCTTACATGTACTAGTATTGTAAAGGAAATATTTCTATGCCTCTCCTAGCAATTGGATGCTGAATTTGCATTAAGATAGCGTTTAATAAGTGCAATTACGACTTCAGCGAAATTTTCATTGCATTTTATTATATTTTATCCGTATTTATAGCACCCATCAGTGAGAATATGAACGATATACTATAGCTGGCTACCGAAATAGCACTCTGGGATTTTTATCGAGGATGTATTTTTCAAATTATGTACTTGCAAATGGCCACTAGAAACCAAAAACCTTTATGTGCACTTGTGGTGTGTCTTACATGTACTAGTATTGTAAAGGAAATATTTCTATGCCTCTCCTAGCAATTGGATGCTGAATTTGCTTTAAGATAGCGTTTAATAAGTGCATTTACGACTTCAGCGAAATTTTCATTGCATTTTATTATATTTTATCCGTATTTATAGCACCCATCAGTGAGAATATGAACGATATACTATAGCTGGCTACCGAAATAGCACTCTGGGATTTTTATCGAGTGTGTATTTTTCAGATTATGTACTTGCAAATGGCCACTAGAAAACAATAACTTTTATGTGCACTGTCTTACAATTACGAATTCAGCGAAATTTTCATTGCATTTTATTATATTTTATCCGTATTTATAGCACCCATCAGCGAGAATATGAACGATATACTATAGCTGGCTACTGAAATAGCACTCTGGGATTTTTATCGAGGATGTATTTTTCAGATTACATACTTGCAGATGGCCACAAGAATACAAAAACCTTTGTGTGAAGTTCTGGTGTGTCTTAAGTGTACTAGTGCTGTAAATGAAATATCTTTATGCCTCTCCTAGCAATTGAATGATGAATTAGCATTAAGATAGAGTTTAATAGGTGCATTTACGACTTTAGCGGAATTTTCATTGCATTTTATTATATTTGATCCGTATTCATGGCAACCATCAGTGAAAATATGAACGAAATACTAAAGCTGGCTACCGAAATAGCACTCTGGGATTTTTATCGAGGATGTATTTTTCAAATTATGTACTTGCAAATGGCCACTAGAAAACAAAAACCTTTATGTGCACTTGTGGTGTGTCTTACATGTACTAGTATTGTAAAGGAAATATTTCTATGCCTCTCCTAGCAATTGGATGCTGAATTTGCTTTAAGATAGCGTTTAATAAGTGCATTTACGACTTCAGCGAAATTTTCATTGCATTTTATTATATTTTATCCGTATTTATAGCACCCATCAGTGAGAATATGAACGATATACTATAGCTGGCTACCGAAATAGCACTCTGGGATTTTTATCGAGGATGTATTTTTCAAATTATGTACTTGCAAATGGCCACTAGAAAACAAAAACCTTTATGTGCACTTGTGGTGTGTCTTACATGTACTAGTATTGTAAAGGAAATATTTCTATGCCTCTCCTAGCAATTGGATGCTGAATTTGCTTTAAGATAGCGTTTAATAAGTGCATTTACGACTTCAGCGAAATTTTCATTGCATTTTATTATATTTTATCCGTATTTATAGCACCCATCAGTGAGAATATGAACGATATACTATAGCTGGCTACCGAAATAGCACTCTGGGATTTTTATCGAGGATGTATTTTTCAAATTATGTACTTGCAAATGGCCACTAGAAAACAATAACTTTTATGTGCACTGTCTTACAATTACGAATTCAGCGAAATTTTCATTGCATTTTATTATATTTTATCCGTATTTATAGCACCCATCAGTGAGAATATGAACGATATACTATAGCTGGCTACTGAAATAGCACTCTGGGATTTTTATCGAGAATGTATTTTTCAGATTATGTACTTGCAAATGGCCACTAAAAAACAAAAACCTTTATGTGCACTTGTGGTGTGTCTTACATGTACTAGTATTGTAAAGGAAATATTTCTATGCCTCTCCTAGCAATTGGATGCTGAATTTGCATTAAGATAGCGTTTAATAAGTGCAATTACGACTTCAGCGAAATTTTCATTGCATTTTATTATATTTTATCCGTATTTATAGCACCCATCAGTGAGAATATGAACGATATACTATAGCTGGCTACCGAAATAGCACTCTGGGATTTTTATCGAGGATGTATTTTTCAAATTATGTACTTGCAAATGGCCACTAGAAACCAAAAACCTTTATGTGCACTTGTGGTGTGTCTTACATGTACTAGTATTGTAAAGGAAATATTTCTATGCCTCTCCTAGCAATTGGATGCTGAATTTGCTTTAAGATAGCGTTTAATAAGTGCATTTACGACTTCAGCGAAATTTTCATTGCATTTTATTATATTTTATCCGTATTTATAGCACCCATCAGTGAGAATATGAACGATATACTATAGCTGGCTACCGAAATAGCACTCTGGGATTTTTATCGAGTGTGTATTTTTCAGATTATGTACTTGCAAATGGCCACTAGAAAACAATAACTTTTATGTGCACTGTCTTACAATTACGAATTCAGCGAAATTTTCATTGCATTTTATTATATTTTATCCGTATTTATAGCACCCATCAGTGAGAATATGAACGATATACTATAGCTGGCTACTGAAATAGCACTCTGGGATTTTTATCGAGGATGTATTTTTCAGAATACATACTTGCAGATGGCCACAAGAATACAAAAACCTTTGTGTGAAGTTCTGGTGTGTCTTAAGTGTACTAGTGCTGTAAATGAAATATCTCTATGCCTTTCCTAGCAATTGAATGATGAATTAGCATTAAGATAGAGTTTAATAGGTGCATTTACGACTTTAGCGGAATTTTCATTGCATTTTATTATATTTGATCCTTATTCATGGCAACCATCAGTGAAAATATGAACGAAATACTATAGCTGGCTACCGAAATAGCACTCTGGGATTTTTATCGAGGATGTATTTTTCAGATTATGTACTTGCAAATGGCCACTAGAAAACAAAAACTTTTATGTGCACTTGTGGTGTGTCTTACATGTACTAGTATTGTAAAGGAAATATTTCTATGCCTCTCCTAGCAATTGGATGCTGAATTTGCTTTAAGATAGCGTTTAATAAGTGCAATTACGAATTCAGCGAAATTTTCATTGCATTTTATTATATTTTATCCGTATTTATAGCACCCATCAGTGAGAATATGAACGATATACTATAGCTGGCTACTGAAATAGCACTCTGGGATTTTTATCGAGGATGTATTTTTCAGATTATGTACTTGCAAATGGCCACTAGAAAGCAAAAACTTGTATGTGCTCTTCTGGTGTGTCTTACATGTACTAGTATTGTAATGGAAATATTTCTATGCCTCTCCTAGCAATTGCATGCTGAATTTGCATTAAGATAGCGTTTAATAAGTGCATTTACGACTTCAGCGGAATTTTCATTGCATTTTATTATATTTTATCCGTATGTATAGCACCCATCAGTGAGAATATGAACGATATACTATAGCTGGCTACCGAAATAGCACTCTGGGATTTTTATCGAGGATGTATTTTTCAGATTATGTACTTGCAAATGGCCACTAGAAAACAAAAACTTGTATGTGCTCTTCTGGTGTGTCTTACATGTACTAGTATTGTAATGGAAATATTTCTATGCCTCTCCTAGCAATTGCATGCTGAATTTGCATTAAGATAGCGTTTAATAAGTGCATTTACGACTTCAGCGGAATTTTCATTGCATTTTATTATATTTTATCCGTATGTATAGCACCCATCAGTGAGAATATGAACGATATACTATAGCTGGCTACCGAAATAGCACTCTGGGATTTTTATCGAGGATGTATTTTTCAGATTATGTACTTGCAAATGGCCACTAGAAAACAAAAACTTTTATGTGCACTTGTGGTGTGTCTTACATGTACTAGTATTGTAAAGGAAATATTTCTATGCCTCTCCTAGCAATTGGATGCTGAATTTGCATTAAGATAGCGTTTAATAAGTGCAATTACGACTTCAGCAAAATTTTTATTGCATTTTATTATATTTTATCAGTATTTATAGCACCCATCAGTGAGAATATGAACGATATACTATAGCTGGCTACCGAAATAGCACTCTGGGGTTTTTATCGAGTGTGTATTTTTCAGATTACATACTTGCAGATGGCCACAAGAAAACAAAAACCTTTGTGTGAAGTTCTGGTGTGTCTTAAGTGTACTAGTGCTGTAAATGAAATATCTCTATGCCTCTCCTAGCAATTGAATGATGAATTAGCATTAAGATAGAGTTTAATAGGTGCATTTACGACTTTAGCGGTATTTTCATTGCATTTTATTATATTTTATCCGTATTCATGGTAACCATCAGTGAAAATATGAACGATATACTATAGCTGGCTACCGAAATAGCACTCAAACAAAAACTTTTATGTGCACTTGTGGTGTGTCTTACATGTATTAATATTGTAAAGGAAATATTTCTATGCCTCTCCTAGCAATTGGATGCTGAATTTGCTTTAAGATAGCGTTTAATAAGTGCAATTACGAATTCAGCGAAATTTTCATTGCATTTTATTATATTTTATCCGTATTTATAGCACCCATCAGTGAGAATATGAACGATATACTATAGCTGGCTACTGAAATAGCACTCTGGGATTTTTATCGAGGATGTATTTTTCAGATTACATACTTGCAGATGGCCACAAGAATACAAAAACCTTTGTGTGAAGTTCTGGTGTGTCTTAAGTGTACTAGTGCTGTAAATGAAATATCTTTATGCCTCTCCTAGCAATTGAATGATGAATTAGCATTAAGATAGAGTTTAATAGGTGCATTTACGACTTTAGCGGAATTTTCATTGCATTTTATTATATTTGATCCGTATTCATGGCAACCATCAGTGAAAATATGAACGAAATACTAAAGCTGGCTACCGAAATAGCACTCTGGGATTTTTATCGAGGATGTATTTTTCAAATTATGTACTTGCAAATGGCCACTAGAAAACAAAAACCTTTATGTGCACTTGTGGTGTGTCTTACATGTACTAGTATTGTAAAGGAAATATTTCTATGCCTCTCCTAGCAATTGGATGCTGAATTTGCTTTAAGATAGCGTTTAATAAGTGCATTTACGACTTCAGCGAAATTTTCATTGCATTTTATTATATTTTATCCGTATTTATAGCACCCATCAGTGAGAATATGAACGATATACTATAGCTGGCTACCGAAATAGCACTCTGGGATTTTTATCGAGGATGTATTTTTCAAATTATGTACTTGCAAATGGCCACTAGAAAACAAAAACCTTTATGTGCACTTGTGGTGTGTCTTACATGTACTAGTATTGTAAAGGAAATATTTCTATGCCTCTCCTAGCAATTGGATGCTGAATTTGTTTTAAGATAGCGTTTAATAAGTGCATTTACGACTTCAGCGAAATTTTCATTGCATTTTATTATATTTTATCCGTATTTATAGCACCCATCAGTGAGAATATGAACGATATACTATAGCTGGCTACCGAAATAGCACTCTGGGATTTTTATCGAGGATGTATTTTTCAAATTATGTACTTGCAAATGGCCACTAGAAAACAATAACTTTTATGTGCACTGTCTTACAATTACGAATTCAGCGAAATTTTCATTGCATTTTATTATATTTTATCCGTATTTATAGCACCCATCAGTGAGAATATGAACGATATACTATAGCTGGCTACTGAAATAGCACTCTGGGATTTTTATCGAGAATGTACTTTTCAGATTATGTACTTGCAAATGGCCACTAAAAAACAAAAACCTTTATGTGCACTTGTGGTGTGTCTTACATGTACTAGTATTGTAAAGGAAATATTTCTATGCCTCTCCTAGCAATTGGATGCTGAATTTGCATTAAGATAGCGTTTAATAAGTGCAATTACGACTTCAGCGAAATTTTCATTGCATTTTATTATATTTTATCCGTATTTATAGCACCCATCAGTGAGAATATGAACGATATACTATAGCTGGCTACCGAAATAGCACTCTGGGATTTTTATCGAGGATGTATTTTTCAAATTATGTACTTGCAAATGGCCACTAGAAACCAAAAACCTTTATGTGCACTTGTGGTGTGTCTTACATGTACTAGTATTGTAAAGGAAATATTTCTATGCCTCTCCTAGCAATTGGATGCTGAATTTGCTTTAAGATAGCGTTTAATAAGTGCATTTACGACTTCAGCGAAATTTTCATTGCATTTTATTATATTTTATCCGTATTTATAGCACCCATCAGTGAGAATATGAACGATATACTATAGCTGGCTACCGAAATAGCACTCTGGGATTTTTATCGAGTGTGTATTTTTCAGATTATGTACTTGCAAATGGCCACTAGAAAACAATAACTTTTATGTGCACTGTCTTACAATTACGAATTCAGCGAAATTTTCATTGCATTTTATTATATTTTATCCGTATTTATAGCACCCATCAGTGAGAATATGAACGATATACTATAGCTGGCTACTGAAATAGCACTCTGGGATTTTTATCGAGGATGTATTTTTCAGATTACATACTTGCAGATGGCCACAAGAATACAAAAACCTTTGTGTGAAGTTCTGGTGTGTCTTAAGTGTACTAGTGCTGTAAATGAAATATCTTTATGCCTCTCCTAGCAATTGAATGATGAATTAGCATTAAGATAGAGTTTAATAGGTGCATTTACGACTTTAGCGGAATTTTCATTGCATTTTATTATATTTGATCCGTATTCATGGCAACTATCAGTGAAAATATGAACGAAATACTAAAGCTGGCTACCGAAATAGCACTCTGGGATTTTTATCGAGGATGTATTTTTCAAATTATGTACTTGCAAATGGCCACTAGAAAACAAAAACCTTTATGTGCACTTGTGGTGTGTCTTACATGTACTAGTATTGTAAAGGAAATATTTCTATGCCTCTCCTAGCAATTGGATGCTGAATTTGCTTTAAGATAGCGTTTAATAAGTGCATTTACGACTTCAGCGAAATTTTCATTGCATTTTATTATATTTTATCCGTATTTATAGCACCCATCAGTGAGAATATGAACGATATACTATAGCTGGCTACCGAAATAGCACTCTGGGATTTTTATCGAGGATGTATTTTTCAAATTATGTACTTGCAAATGGCCACTAGAAAACAAAAACCTTTATGTGCACTTGTGGTGTGTCTTACATGTACTAGTATTGTAAAGGAAATATTTCTATGCCTCTCCTAGCAATTGGATGCTGAATTTGCTTTAAGATAGCGTTTAATAAGTGCATTTACGACTTCAGCGAAATTTTCATTGCATTTTATTATATTTTATCCGTATTTATAGCACCCATCAGTGAGAATATGAACGATATACTATAGCTGGCTACCGAAATAGCACTCTGGGATTTTTATCGAGGATGTATTTTTCAAATTATGTACTTGCAAATGGCCACTAGAAAACAATAACTTTTATGTGCACTGTCTTACAATTACGAATTCAGCGAAATTTTCATTGCATTTTATTATATTTTATCCGTATTTATAGCACCCATCAGTGAGAATATGAACGATATACTATAGCTGGCTACTGAAATAGCACTCTGGGATTTTTATCGAGAATGTATTTTTCAGATTATGTACTTGCAAATGGCCACTAAAAAACAAAAACCTTTATGTGCACTTGTGGTGTGTCTTACATGTACTAGTATTGTAAAGGAAATATTTCTATGCCTCTCCTAGCAATTGGATGCTGAATTTGCATTAAGATAGCGTTTAATAAGTGCAATTACGACTTCAGCGAAATTTTCATTGCATTTTATTATATTTTATCCGTATTTATAGCACCCATCAGTGAGAATATGAACGATATACTATAGCTGGCTACCGAAATAGCACTCTGGGATTTTTATCGAGGATGTATTTTTCAAATTATGTACTTGCAAATGGCCACTAGAAACCAAAAACCTTTATGTGCACTTGTGGTGTGTCTTACATGTACTAGTATTGTAAAGGAAATATTTCTATGCCTCTCCTAGCAATTGGATGCTGAATTTGCTTTAAGATAGCGTTTAATAAGTGCATTTACGACTTCAGCGAAATTTTCATTGCATTTTATTATATTTTATCCGTATTTATAGCACCCATCAGTGAGAATATGAACGATATACTATAGCTGGCTACCGAAATAGCACTCTGGGATTTTTATCGAGTGTGTATTTTTCAGATTATGTACTTGCAAATGGCCACTAGAAAACAATAACTTTTATGTGCACTGTCTTACAATTACGAATTCAGCGAAATTTTCATTGCATTTTATTATATTTTATCCGTATTTATAGCACCCATCAGTGAGAATATGAACGATATACTATAGCTGGCTACTGAAATAGCACTCTGGGATTTTTATCGAGGATGTATTTTTCAGAATACATACTTGCAGATGGCCACAAGAATACAAAAACCTTTGTGTGAAGTTCTGGTGTGTCTTAAGTGTACTAGTGCTGTAAATGAAATATCTCTATGCCTTTCCTAGCAATTGAATGATGAATTAGCATTAAGATAGAGTTTAATAGGTGCATTTACGACTTTAGCGGAATTTTCATTGCATTTTATTATATTTGATCCTTATTCATGGCAACCATCAGTGAAAATATGAACGAAATACTATAGCTGGCTACCGAAATAGCACTCTGGGATTTTTATCGAGGATGTATTTTTCAGATTATGTACTTGCAAATGGCCACTAGAAAACAAAAACTTTTATGTGCACTTGTGGTGTGTCTTACATGTACTAGTATTGTAAAGGAAATATTTCTATGCCTCTCCTAGCAATTGGATGCTGAATTTGCTTTAAGATAGCGTTTAATAAGTGCATTTACGACTTCAGCGAAATTTTCATTGCATGTTATTATATTTTATCCGTATTCATGACAACCAGCAGTGAAAATATGAACGATATACTATAGCTGGCTACCGAAATAGCACTCTGGGATTTTTATCGAGTGTGTATTTTTCAGATTATGTACTTGCAAATGGCCACTAGAAAACAAAAACTTTTATGTGCACCTGTGGTGTATCTTACATGTACTAGTATTGTAAAGGAAATATTTCTATGCCTCTCCTAGCAATTGCATGCTGAATTTGCATTAAGATAGCGTTTAATAAGTGCATTTACGACTTCAGCGAAATTTTCATTGCATTTTATTATATTTTATCCGTATTTATAGCACCCATCAGTGAGAATATGAACGATATACTATAGCTGGCTACCGAAATAGCACTCTGGGATTTTTATCGAGGATGTATTTTTCAGATTATGTACTTGCAAATGGCCATTAGAAAACAAAAACTTTTATGTGCACTTGTGGTGTGTCTTACATGTACTAGTATTGTAAAGGAAATATTTCTATGCCTCTCCTTGCAATTGGATGCTGAATTTGCTTTAAGATAGCGTTTAATAGGTGCAATTACGACTTCAGCGAAATTTTCATTGCATTTTATTATATTTTATCCGTATTTATAGCACCCATCAGTGAGAATATGAATGATATACTATAGCTGGCTACTGAAATAGCACTCTGGGATTTTTATCGAGAATGTATTTTTCAGATTATGTACTTGCAAATGGCCACTAAAAAACAAAAACCTTTATGTGCACTTGTGGTGTGTCTTACATGTACTAGTATTGTGAAGGAAATATTTCTATGCCTCTCCTAGCAATTGGATGCTGAATTTGCATTAAGATAGCGTTTAATAAGTGCAATTACGACTTCAGCGAAATTTTCATTGCATTTTATTATATTTTATCCGTATTTATAGCACCCATCAGTGAGAATATGAACGATATACTATAGCTGGCTACCGAAATAGCACCCTGGGATTTTTATCGAGGATGTATTTTTCAAATTATGTACTTGCAAATGGCCACTAGAAAACAAAAACCTTTATGTGCACTTGTGGTGTGTCTTACATGTACTAGTATTGTAAAGGAAATATTTCTATGCCTCTCCTAGCAATTGGATGCTGAATTTGCTTTAAGATAGCGTTTAATAAGTGCATTTACGACTTCAGCGAAATTTTCATTGCATTTTATTATATTTTATCCGTATTTATAGCACCCATCAGTGAGAATATGAACGATATACTATAGCTGGCTACCGAAATAGCACTCTGGGATTTTTATCGAGTGTGTATTTTTCAGATTATGTACTTGCAAATGGCCACTAGAAAACAATAACTTTTATGTGCACTGTCTTACAATTACGAATTCAGCGAAATTTTCATTGCATTTTATTATATTTGATCCGTATTTATAGCACCCATCAGTGAGAATATGAACGATATACTATAGCTGGCTACTGAAATAGCACTCTGGGATTTTTATCGAGGATGTATTTTTCAGATTACATACTTGCAGATGGCCACAAGAATACAAAAACCTTTGTGTGAAGTTCTGGTGTGTCTTAAGTGTACTAGTGCTGTAAATGAAATATCTCTATGCCTCTCCTAGCAATTGAATGATGAATTTGCTTTAAGATAGCGTTTAATAGGTGCATTTACGACTTTAGCGGAATTTTCATTGCATTTTATTATATTTGATCCTTATTCATGGCAACCATCAGTGAGAATATGAACGATATACTATAGCTGGCTACCGAAATAGCACTCTGGGATTTTTATCGAGGATGTATTTTTCAGATTATGTACTTGCAAATGGCCACTAGAAAACAAAAACTTTTATGTGCACTTGTGGTGTGTCTTACATGTACTAGTATTGTAAAGGAAATATTTCTATGCCTCTCCTTGCAATTGGATGCTGAATTTGCTTTAAGATAGCGTTTAATAGGTGCAATTACGACTTCAGCGAAATTTTCATTGCATTTTATTATATTTTATCCGTATTTATAGCACCCATCAGTGAGAATATGAACGATATACTATAGCTGGCTACTGAAATAGCACTCTGGGATTTTTATCGAGAATGTATTTTTCAGATTATGTACTTGCAAATGGCCACTAAAAAACAAAAACCTTTATGTGCACTTGTGGTGTGTCTTACATGTACTAGTATTGTAAAGGAAATATTTCTATGCCTCTCCTAGCAATTGGATGCTGAATTTGCATTAAGATAGCGTTTAATAAGTGCAATTACGACTTCAGCGAAATTTTCATTGCATTTTATTATATTTTATCCGTATTTATAGCACCCATCAGTGAGAATATGAACGATATACTATAGCTGGCTACCGAAATAGCACTCTGGGATTTTTATCGAGGATGTATTTTTCAAATTATGTACTTGCAAATGGCCACTAGAAAACAAAAACCTTTATGTGCACTTGTGGTGTGTCTTACATGTACTAGTATTGTAAAGGAAATATTTCTATGCCTCTCCTAGCAATTGGATGCTGAATTTGCTTTAAGATAGCGTGTAATAAGTGCATTTACGACATCAGCGAAATTTTCATTGCATTTTATTATATTTTATCCGTATTTATAGCACCCATCAGTGAGAATATGAACGATATACTATAGCTGGCTACCGAAATAGCACTCTGGGATTTTTATCGAGGATGTATTTTTCAAATTATGTACTTGCAAATGGCCACTAGAAAACAAAAACCTTTATGTGCACTTGTGGTGTGTCTTACATGTACTAGTATTGTAAAGGAAATATTTCTATGCCTCTCCTAGCAATTGGATGCTGAATTTGCTTTAAGATAGCGTTTAATAAGTGCATTTACGACTTCAGCGAAATTTTCATTGCATTTTATTATATTTTATCCGTATTTATAGCACCCATCAGTGAGAATATGAACGATATACTATAGCTGGCTACCGAAATAGCACTCTGGGATTTTTATCGAGGATGTATTTTTCAAATTATGTACTTGCAAATGGCCACTAGAAAACAAAAACCTTTATGTGCACTTGTGGTGTGTCTTACATGTACTAGTATTGTAAAGGAAATATTTCTATGCCTCTCCTAGCAATTGGATGCTGAATTTGCTTTAAGATAGCGTTTAATAAGTGCATTTACGACTTCAGCGAAATTTTCATTGCATTTTATTATATTTTATCCGTATTTATAGCACCCATCAGTGAGAATATGAACGATATACTATAGCTGGCTACCGAAATAGCACTCTGGGATTTTTATCGAGGATGTATTTTTCAAATTATGTACTTGCAAATGGCCACTAGAAAACAATAACTTTTATGTGCACTGTCTTACAATTACGAATTCAGCGAAATTTTCATTGCATTTTATTATATTTTATCCGTATTTATAGCACCCATCAGTGAGAATATGAACGATATACTATAGCTGGCTACTGAAATAGCACTCTGGGATTTTTATCGAGAATGTATTTTTCAGATTATGTACTTGCAAATGGCCACTAAAAAACAAAAACCTTTATGTGCACTTGTGGTGTGTCTTACATGTACTAGTATTGTAAAGGAAATATTTCTATGCCTCTCCTAGCAATTGGATGCTGAATTTGCATTAAGATAGCGTTTAATAAGTGCAATTACGACTTCAGCGAAATTTTCATTGCATTTTATTATATTTTATCCGTATTTATAGCACCCATCAGTGAGAATATGAACGATATACTATAGCTGGCTACCGAAATAGCACTCTGGGATTTTTATCGAGGATGTATTTTTCAAATTATGTACTTGCAAATGGCCACTAGAAACCAAAAACCTTTATGTGCACTTGTGGTGTGTCTTACATGTACTAGTATTGTAAAGGAAATATTTCTATGCCTCTCCTAGCAATTGGATGCTGAATTTGCTTTAAGATAGCGTTTAATAAGTGCATTTACGACTTCAGCGAAATTTTCATTGCATTTTATTATATTTTATCCGTATTTATAGCACCCATCAGTGAGAATATGAACGATATACTATAGCTGGCTACCGAAATAGCACTCTGGGATTTTTATCGAGTGTGTATTTTTCAGATTATGTACTTGCAAATGGCCACTAGAAAACAATAACTTTTATGTGCACTGTCTTACAATTACGAATTCAGCGAAATTTTCATTGCATTTTATTATATTTTATCCGTATTTATAGCACCCATCAGTGAGAATATGAACGATATACTATAGCTGGCTACTGAAATAGCACTCTGGGATTTTTATCGAGGATGTATTTTTCAGATTACATACTTGCAGATGGCCACAAGAATACAAAAACCTTTGTGTGAAGTTCTGGTGTGTCTTAAGTGTACTAGTGCTGTAAATGAAATATCTCTATGCCTTTCCTAGCAATTGAATGATGAATTAGCATTAAGATAGAGTTTAATAGGTGCATTTACGACTTTAGCGGAATTTTCATTGCATTTTATTATATTTGATCCTTATTCATGGCAACCATCAGTGAAAATATGAACGAAATACTATAGCTGGCTACCGAAATAGCACTCTGGGATTTTTATCGAGGATGTATTTTTCAGATTATGTACTTGCAAATGGCCACTAGAAAACAAAAACCTTTATGTGCACTTGTGGTGTGTCTTACATGTACTAGTATTGTAAAGGAAATATTTCTATGCCTCTCCTAGCAATTGGATGCTGAATTTGCTTTAAGATAGCGTTTAATAAGTGCATTTACGACTTCAGCGAAATTTTCATTGCATGTTATTATATTTTATCCGTATTCATGACAACCAGCAGTGAAAATATGAACGATATACTATAGCTGGCTACCGAAATAGCACTCTGGGATTTTTATCGAGTGTGTATTTTTCAGATTATGTACTTGCAAATGGCCACTAGAAAACAAAAACTTTTATGTGCACCTGTGGTGTATCTTACATGTACTAGTATTGTAAAGGAAATATTTCTATGCCTCTCCTAGCAATTGCATGCTGAATTTGCATTAAGATAGCGTTTAATAAGTACATTTACGACTTCAGCGAAATTTTCATTGCATTTTATTATATTTTATCCGTATTTATAGCACCCATCAGTGAGAATATGAACGATATACTATAGCTGGCTACCGAAATAGCACTCTGGGATTTTTATCGAGGATGTATTTTTCAGATTATGTACTTGCAAATGGCCATTAGAAAACAAAAACTTTTATGTGCACTTGTGGTGTGTCTTACATGTACTAGTATTGTAAAGGAAATATTTCTATGCCTCTCCTTGCAATTGGATGCTGAATTTGCTTTAAGATAGCGTTTAATAGGTGCAATTACGACTTCAGCGAAATTTTCATTGCATTTTATTATATTTTATCCGTATTTATAGCACCCATCAGTGAGAATATGAACGATATACTATAGCTGGCTACTGAAATAGCACTCTGGGATTTTTATCGAGAATGTATTTTTCAGATTATGTACTTGCAAATGGCCACTAAAAAACAAAAACCTTTATGTGCACTTGTGGTGTGTCTTACATGTACTAGTATTGTGAAGGAAATATTTCTATGCCTCTCCTAGCAATTGGATGCTGAATTTGCATTAAGATAGCGTTTAATAAGTGCAATTACGACTTCAGCGAAATTTTCATTGCATTTTATTATATTTTATCCGTATTTATAGCACCCATCAGTGAGAATATGAACGATATACTATAGCTGGCTACCGAAATAGCACTCTGGGATTTTTATCGAGGATGTATTTTTCAAATTATGTACTTGCAAATGGTCACTAGAAAACAAAAACCTTTATGTGCACTTGTGGTGTGTCTTACATGTACTAGTATTGTAAAGGAAATATTTCTATGCCTCTCCTAGCAATTGGATGCTGAATTTGCTTTAAGATAGCGTTTAATAAGTGCATTTACGACTTCAGCGAAATTTTCATTGCATTTTATTATATTTTATCCGTATTTATAGCACCCATCAGTGAGAATATGAACGATATACTATAGCTGGCTACCGAAATAGCACTCTGGGATTTTTATCGAGTGTGTATTTTTCAGATTATGTACTTGCAAATGGCCACTAGAAAACAATAACTTTTATGTGCACTGTCTTACAATTACGAATTCAGCGAAATTTTCATTGCATTTTATTATATTTTATCCGTATTTATAGCACCCATCAGTGAGAATATGAACGATATACTAT